>JAGGCT020001957.1:0-5000 GCA_017654935.2 Phymorhynchus buccinoides
AAACAAAATGATTTCCTATCTTTTTAAATCAGGGATCACAAATCCAGCTCCTGTAGGCTATAAGATTCTAAGACTGTGTAAATCTTAAGATAATAATTATTGCTATGTATTTTCTAGGTGTTCTTTTGCTTCTATTGGCATGAAATTGATATACTCTTTTTTGATAATAGTGTAATCTATATTAAAGTTTGGATAAATATGTTCCACTGAAGAACAACAGGCATGATTGGTGTACTTGACATTGGCGTAACGTCGATCTCAGAAAGAAAGAAAATAACGCATATTGTCATAACAAGAATAAGGTAAATGCATAAAACTGTTTACTTACTTTCAGAACACACTTAAATCAAACTATGATTTAGCTATTCAAAATAGATTCTGATATGGGGTTTTTCCTGGGTGGCAGTTATTACAGAAACCAAATACATAGAATACTCACGATAATCCAAAACGACGATTCAATCAGTTTTACAATCACAAACTCACACTATTGTCGTCATTTGCCTCTGACCAGTCCACAATTGTAAACCACCAATGAATATATGAATAGCCAACTGAGAGACAAGCTTTCACGTGATAAATCGTCACAAGTGCACAAACAGGTCTTCGATGCAGAGGAGAAAACACTAATCAAAGTCCTATCCAAAAACAAATGGAGGCAGCAGCACCCAACTTTAACCAGGCTGACCCCTACCACAGGCTCAGCAGATCAGCCCAGATCATCCTGGTCAGGCTGAGGACAGCGCAAAACCGACTGCGTGCCCACAGATAGATTAATACATGTATTTTGTATTAACAGTCTCACTTATTTCTAATGTTTATATTCATTGATACTTGTCTTCATGTTGATTATTCTTGGCTTGTCTTTAATGTGTATGTTTATTTGTAGGGCCTAAATGTTTATGCCTTTGTTCAGCGCTTTGAGCTCCCTGCAAAGGGAGTTAAGCGCTCTATAAATAACCATTATTATTATTATTATTATTAAATACATATAATACTCACTAAAATCCGAAACGATGATTCAATCAGTCTTTGATGCCTTGTGCTCAACACGTTGTCAACAGAATGAACACTTGTCGTCAATTGCCTCTGACCAGTCCACAAGTGAATGACACCAGTGAATATATGAATGGACAACTGAGAGAAACGCTTTCACGTGATACATCATCACATGCGCGGTGACGTCCAAATCACCTGACTGTGTTGTTTCTGGAGATTGACGATTAGTCAAGTGACCAAGATGAACTACTTACGATAAGGCAGCTGACCAAATTGAACTCCTTATGATTAGCCAAGTGACCCAGATGGAATGCCAAATATTCATTCCAAAATATATGAGCTTTGGAACGTTAAAAGGTTGTTCATTCAGTCTCATGATTAGAGCGTAATGTGATGGTACTTTGCCTGACTATCCAACACATTACTGTTGTGGTCTGGCTGTTTTTGAATGTCGTTGCGTGAGGATGCATTGGGAAGCGAATAATTAGTAGTCATAACTAAAAGGTAGACGAGTGTGGTTTTGGGTTGATAATAAGAAAGACAATTAAACAAACACCCTTCTTCTTAGACCATAACTGGTGCTACATCCCATCCCCGATTGTTATTGGGGATTTCCAGACTAGCGGGATCACACTAATTTCTTGTGTGATATAAACAAAGTTTATTACAAAAATACTGGTTTGACAGCCAAACCGTAATGGTTTCTGAATAGTGCAGCGATACACCCGATCGCATTTTGATCAGAAATATGCGGGATTCCCTACATAATCACACAATGCAGACTGGAGTATAAACAAATATTGAAAACTTCAGAAAGATGCAAAAACATTCAGAAGACCTGAACTGACGAATTGCTACAAAGATGTCATGGAAACTCAGTTAAGTGCCTTGAAGCCCGTATGTACAAAAACAACGAGATCACTATGTTTTAAAATTATAGTCAAAATAAAGAAGAGGGATTGCCTTTGACTTTCCATGTTGTAAACATTTTGTTTTTAAATCTTAAGGCCAACATTCGAAGAATGAAAAATCTCATTTTCAGTGAAATATACTGTATATTGTTTTTATATTCAGCATTTTCTTTTGGGTTTAAATTCCGACTCTGCTTAATAATTTGTTGTGGTTGTTTTAAAAGTCAATATACAAACAATACTCACAGTAGTCCAAGTTGATGGTCCAAACTGGTTTAGATGCTGTGTCTTCAAAACTTCAAAACTTTGTCAGGAACACAAAACACGCGTGTCGTCTTTTACTTCTGACCACTACTGAATGACACTGACCAGAACATGACCAACAATGAGACAGGACGTCACGTGGGCATACCATCACGTGCGCAATCATACCGCACAAGTCGCGTGACTTTCTGTCGTTGATAATTTCGGAGAAGACGTACCGAATCGCCTTTTCCCATTTCACCTTGTGGTCAGGAACGCACTCTTTTTGGACCTGGGCTAAGGAGAATGCTGACTAATGGTTGCAAAATGGCCGTATAGTCTGTCGTCATTAAACACAGCGCCATTTATCCTTCTCTCTCTCGCTTCTCCTAGATCCTGTTCACGCACTTAATGAAGTCCACCCTCTTTCTGTCTGTCTATGTATATGTATAGGCCTATATGTCTGCCTATCCGCTTGTTTTCTCTCTTTCTCTCTCTTTCTCTCTCCACCTCTCTCTCTCCCTCTCCCCCCCCCCCCCCCCCCCCCACCCCTCTCTCTCTCCCACTTAAAAAAGCCAATATTTACACTTGCCATTTGAGATTATGAAAAAGGAAAAGTGGCATTTGGCGCAACGAATATATCACGTGAGATGGTAAAATGAAGAAAAGTCGATATCATGATAGAGCGAAATGGGGAAAAGCTGATTCACGAAGTTCCGTTATCTTAACTGCGACTTTCATGTATTTCAGTTTATCTAAAATTCACGTTGACCCCCAAACATTAATCAAATAAAATGTGTGATACAAAAATTCGTTAGATTCATGTACGGGGGACTACACATTATAATGAACAAAACAAGTAGGATTTCATCAGATTCAGTTTTGGTTTTGTACTTACTCCCCTTTTATGATAAATTGACTTGAGATACCAAGGCATCTAAAGTATTATCCTTTATGTATTTATGCAAGTTAATCTTACTGTTTGCCTTTAATTTAGGAATATTGCATTTAACTAAAGGGATATCTTTATTAGTTTTAACTTAGTGTGTGTGTGTGGGGGGGGGGGGGGGGGTGCTCCTGTTAACTTTAATTGTTTCCATGGTATCTACTTGTGCCCTTGTTGTGTAAAATTGTCTTCTTCAATGTATGTTGTGTAACTGACCAGTTAATGAAATGTTTTTATTATTCATTCTGTATTTTATGCGCAAGCTGGGCAACAAATTTCTTCTTGTGGAGACAATAAATTGATTTGATTGATTGATTGATTTTGAAAGTTCCATTTTGCGAGAATCATGGCTCATAAAAACAATAATGTCAAATCGCATCGCATTTGGGATTGAATGGTATGTAGTGTAGCAGTTCATTAACAGGCAGGAACGGTTGAGAAATTCAGCTCACTGGGATAAGCAGGACTTACTTAGTATGATTCTGCGCTAGCTTTAAAAATTAACATTCCCATCCTGTAAAGTGGGATTTGAGCAACATAAAAGATACTGTCCCCAACAATCATAATCAACGAATTACAATGGCAAAATTCCTTCCATGGATTAGAGTCAATAGAGAAGCTTAAGGTTATTCTGACTAAACATTGAACACTTGTGTTATGTATACAAAATTCCTTCCATGGATTAGAGTCAATAGAGAATTAATAGAGAAGTTCCATGTTATTCTGACTAAACATTGAACACTTGTGTTATGTTATTCTGACTAAACATTTAGAGAAGCTTAAGGTTATTCTGACTAAACATTGAACACTTGTGTTATGTTAGTATTAAATGTGTCTTTTCAATGTAGTCAGGTTTGGCACATTTTATTTTCAAGAGTGGTGAAATTGAGTAATTCATGTCCAAGATATTAGACATTAATGAGAATCCGCTCGGAGTCTTCATTATTATGATGTTTTTTAATTGGTATGACGGGCATCATCCTCGCAAAACTGAAGCCCATTCTAACAATTGTTATTATAATCAATCTGTTCTGTTGAGGCTGCGGTTACTATTTTAAGTTTTGTTCTTTTTACTGTTGCTTAAAGGGGCACCCTTATGGATGAGTTTTTGCAAGAAACACGTCGAGATCACCAGGAAAAAATCTTTACAGAGATCGCAAAACTCACTTTGCTCTGTATCTTTGAAATCAAACCGTCAAATAAGCGATTCCTCCTTGGCGGAGGTTCTGGAAGATAAATTCTTTCAGTGAAAGAATGGGGGCTGAGCTTATACCAAATCGTTTGCACGAAATGTTCATAATACTAGCCATTTTGTTTATTTTTGTTTTATTTCATACAGTTTACCTAAAGGAGCTTCGCTCACAACAAAGGAAATAGCTCAATTTTTCTTTACTGCACTAAGCAAGTGAAAAAGCTTCAAGCACAATGAATGTCCTCCACCCACCCCATCCAAAATCGCTTCTCTCTCCGGCATCTCCGCCAAGGAGGAATCGCCGTTTTGACGGCGATTTATAGGAAACCAGAGCAAAGTGAGTGTTCTGATCCTTGAAAAGGCTGTCTTTCTGGTGATCTCGACGTGTTTCTTGCAAAAACTCACCCGTCAGGGTCCACCTTTAACACAGAAACGCAGTCTGCAAACATGTATTTGTTCTATTGTTCAATCACATTCATGAACACACACACACACACACACACACACACACACACACACACACACACACACACACACACACACACACACACACACACACACACACACACACACACACACACACACACGCACGCACAACGCGCGCACACACACACACACACACACACACACACACACACACACACACACACACACACACACACACACACACACACACACACACACGCACGCACACACACAGTGACACACA
>JAGGCT020001957.1:15000-22500 GCA_017654935.2 Phymorhynchus buccinoides
CACTACCCGTTTTCTGATCGTTAATAAAGTAAATGACGGTTGTTATGATTCTGCATACGTGACGGTTGTAATGCTTCTGCACACCCAGTTTTCATTTCATCCAGATTACCGTTGTTTGAAAGCCATGACCCTGCAGGCATGAGTACATCTTAGACCATCAAAACGGGGATTAGTATGTACATTAGACTAAACACACAAAAAGGGGCTGTTCAGCCTAATTTGCATACTAATTCCCGTGCTGACCGTCCAAGACGCATTCATGACATCAGGGCCTGAAGCGGATCAGAGACGAGCGCCGTGTTACGTGAAGCTTTGGTTACATAACGTGTCGCCATCTCTGTCTGTCCCCATCGCTATGTGTGCTCGTCCTTTTTTTAATTATTTATTACGTCCTCGTCTATATGTGTTCCCATCTTGCATCTGTCAGTTTGTTTTCTTAATCCAATCCCTAATGTTATGCCTAGCCTGAGCACTAACCTTAACCTTTAACCCTAACCTTTACCTCCATCTGAGGGGACACTAGAGAGGGGACATAATGCAGGGATATATAGATACAGGGGTTAGAGACGGGGTCACAACGATGGGGACACATAAAGACGAGGACATAATACAAACGGGGGCACATCGTAGACACTGATCCCGACTTTATCCACTAGTGTTAGGCCTACTGCCCATTAGTGATAAAAGTGTAATGGTTTAATCTCTGTTGTTTGGACTGGTTGAGTGGTTGCTATGGCGCCACGTTCTATCAGTGAGAGACTTTATAGAAGAAAACATTACAGCAAGCTATTCAAATGTACTTCAAGTTGATACGTGTAGATCTATTTTATATATTAAGTAAGCTTTTTCTTTTTGAAAATGAAATTTAAAATTAAGACAAAGAACATTTTTGTCAGAAAATCTTCTTAAGGATGAGTTCAGTATTTCCAATATGCTTTTTTTGGTTGTAAAATGCACACGGCTTAAGTATTAGATAAACTGAAATAAGTGAAAGTCGCAGTCAAGATAACGGAACTTCGTGAATCAGTTTTTTCCCAGTTCTCTTTATCACTATATCGACTTTTCTTCATTTCACCATCTCACGTGATATATTTGTTGGGCCAAATACCACTTTTCCTTTTTCATAATCTCAAATGGCAAGTGTAAATATTGGCTTTATTAAGTGGGAGAGAGAGGGCGAGAGAGGGGGGGGGGAGAGAGAGAGAGAGAGAGAGAGAGAGAGAGAGAGAGAGAGAGAGAGAGAGAGAGAGAGAGAGAGAGAGAGAGAGAGAGAGAGATGTTTCAAGGTTTCAAGGGTTTTTTTATTTTTAAAAAAGCCCCTTGGGGGTACATAGTGGCAAGTGTAAATACTGGCTTTTTTAAGTGGTAGAGAGAGGGCGAGAGGGGGGGGGGGGAGAAAGCGAGAGAGAGAGAGAGAGAGAGAGAGAGAGAGAGAGAGAGAGAGAGAGAGAGAGAGAGAGAGAGAGAGAGAGAGAGAGAGAGAGAGAGAGAGAGAGAGAGAGAGAGAGAGAGAGAGAGAGAGATCGACATATACAGAGACAGACAGAAAGAGAGGGGGGAAATATTAAGTGCGTGTACAAACGAAGAGAGAAACAATACTAAATGGCACTGTAATTAATGACGAAGGGCTAATTGCGATTTACAATCATTACAACCATTAGTCAACATTCCTAGTACCCCAGGTCCAAAAAGAGTGCGTTCCTGACCTAAAGGCGAAATGGGAAAAGGCGATTCGGTACGTCTTCTCCGAAATTATCAACGACAGAAAGTCACGCGACTTGTGCGGTATGATTGTGCACGTGATGGTGTGCCCACGTGACGTCCTGTCTCATTGTTGGTCATGTTCTGGTCAGTGTCATTCAGTAGTGGTCAGAAGTAAAAGACGACACGCGGGTTGTGTGTTCCTGACAAAGTTTTGAAGTGTTGAAGACAGGTGTAGAGTGGCACAGTGGTATCGCGTTCGCTTCGTGTCAAGTAAACCCGAGTTCGAACCTGGGTACAGGGGATTTTTTCTTCTCATTCTGCACTAGGCCTTAACGGTCTGAACGTGGAGTCTTTCGGATGAGACGATAAACCGAGGTCCCGTGTGCCCATGCACTTAGCATACGTTAAACCCAGTGGCAACGAAAAAGTTGTCATTTGGTCAAAATCCCCCCCCCCCCCCCCCCCCCCCCCCCCCCCCCCCCCCCCCCCCCCTCATCAGTGACAAAAATCGCATGAAAAAAAAAAAAAAAAAAAAATGGGTGGCGCGCCTCTGGCTGCGACGCGCTCTCCAGGTGGGAGCAACCCGAATTTCACAGAGACGCCTCTGTGACTATAAAGTACTTAATACCTTAATACCGAATACAAGGCATCTAAACCAGTTTGGATCATCAACTTGGACTAGTGTGAGCATTGTTTGTGTATTGACTTTTAAAACAACCACAACAAATGAATAAAGCAGAGTCACAATTTAAACCCAAAAGAAAATGCTGAGTAACAAAACCAACATACAGTATATTTCACAAAAATAAGATTTTTCATTCTTCGTATTTTGGCCTTAAGATAATCTTTAAAAAAAATATGTTTACAACATGGAAAGTCAAAGGCAATCCCTCGTTTTTATTTTGACTATAATTTAAAAACATAGTGGTCTCGTCATTTTTCTACATACGGGCTACAAGGAATGTAACTGGATTTCCCTGAAATCTTTATAGCAATTCGTGAGTTCGGGTCTTCTTAATGTCATTGCATCTTTCTGAAGTTTTCATTTTTTTTAATCTAGTCTGCATTATGTGATTACGTAGGACCTGGACCGACTCCTACCCAGAGTGAGTTTCTATGGGCTCAATGGGAAGACTGAAACCACACAGTCGAGCTTCATCCGCTTGACGGATACGATTCTGAGAGTGTTACTCTAATTTCAAGACCAACACTGCATGTGTGTAGTTCTCGAGCCTGGTTAACGCCGGGGATATCATTATGAAAGGAAGCGAAGAATACAGCCCTGTCATGTAGTCTCAGACCGATTCGGAACTCCATAACATCATCATCATCATCATAGTCGTCTGCCTCATTTTCCTCAAGCATTAAAAAAAGAAAAATGTCTCAAATTCTGTGGCTTTGCATGCCATGCTCTCATGGTGACCTGTTTCGGTTTCCAATCCAGTCTATGCCTTCGTGCGTTCGGGTCAGTGATAGGGATCAGTGTGTTCTGGGGAGCTGTCGGTGGACGGTCCTGGTGGCGCCTTCGAAGGATGACCTCACTCACGCTGGCTCCGCAACTAAGAGAATACTGTCAGTAGGAGGCTTAGTAGGTGGTGTCCTGAACAGGCTCCACTGAACTCCACCTAAGTGACTTAGCAGCAGTGCAGTGCCTCCTCGGTTGGTTGCCTCCTGACGGCCTAACATAGATTCGCTTCCCTTGAACTGATGGTCTCGGATTCAGCGACCTGAACAAGCCGGGGTGTGACAGCAACGCCACTGTATGGCCCAGAAGATGGGACAGCACAAAAAAATGTAATGTCAATAGAAGCAAGAGAACACCTAGAAAATACATATCAGGTCAGGTCAGGTAGTTAGGCCATTAGGCCTCGCGGCCTCTTTACTGTTCTGTCATTTTTGCCTGACTTTTGCACAGCTGAGAGGTTTTTATATTTTGTTTTCGGCAAATCTGCCTTTCAGTCATGCTCATATTGTAGTTTTGATATGTTGGTGTATCCACCAAGGAGGTTTTTGAATTGTGTTAGATTCTGTGCTCGTTTAATATGTGCAGGAAGAGTATTCCAAAACTTTGTTACTCTGTTAGAAAATAATTTTTGTTTAATATTAGTTCGGCTATACTGGGTTAGTATTTTTAAATCACTGTTACGGGTTCTTGAGTCAGTTGTTAGCTGGAACAAAGATTTATTAGTATTGTTATCACTGTGAACAATTTTGTATGTGTTTATCAGATCCCCACGAATTCTTCTATATTTCAGAGATGGTCATTTCAACTTTCTTAGTCTGTGATCGTAATCAAGGTGACTAACGCCTTTAATCAATTTTGTTGCTCGTCTTTGGACCCTTTCTAATGCTGCCGATTGCCTTTTTAAAAACGGACTCCAGACCTAATTTCCATACTCTAGATGAGGTCTGACCAAACTTTTATATAGTTTTAAAAATACTATATTTTCTAACCCAATAAAACTTCTTGTAATTAGGCCCAGCATTGTGTTGCCTTTACCAATAGCCGTGTTAATGTGATTATCAAATGTTAATCCAGAGTCAAATCCAGAGTAAATAATTATCTCCTTAAGATTTACGCAGATAGCTCAGTTTTAGAATCTTATAGAGAAGCTGTATTTGTGATCCCTGATTTAAAAAGATAGGAAATCATTTTGTTTAGGAAAAGACTTTTCGATCCTAAGGCCGTGTAGGCCTACACACATATGTGGAGATTCCGTGTGGAAACCCATGATTCCATGCGTATGTATGTATGTATGTATGTACGTATGTATGTATGTATGTATGCATGTATGCATGTATGTATGCATGCATGCATGCATGTATGTATGTATGTATGTATGTATGTATGTATGTATGTATGTATCTATCTATCTATCTATCTATCTATCTATCTATCTATCTCTATAATCTATGTTAACACGATAGTGTTTGAACGGAAGGACCCAAGACCCACAAATTGTGCTTACTGGTATATACAATAGATAGGCCAAGTTGGAAGATGAAGGTCATTCGTCAAAGGTCATGGTCATTAGAGCCAAAACAAAATTGTCTTCTCAATTGAGATTTCTTGATTTTTGAAGGCTCACTAGTTAGTTTTAAGCCCGCAGTTTCATCACATGCATAGTGTGGAAGTGATAGTTAATATAAGCCTGTATCGTATTACATAAAGAAGAAATTTATTGATGAAATTTAAAAATTTCTCGTCCAACACTGATTTTGTTCCACAGGACCAGGAAGTGTATCAACTCCCAAACTGGACAATGGACTCTTCACTTCCTGCAGGATCAGACCCGCGTTCCACTGTTGCAGCTTTGGTCAAATTACTCTCTGAAGACAAACGTGTGCCTGTTTATCTTATCCATCGGTTTAAAGCGTTTGTGTACTCCACAGATGAAGACGTGCGATTTTTTCTCAAAGAAAAATTGATAGAAAACTGTGGGGAGATTGTACTTTCTTCCTGTGATAATTTTTGGCCTGGAAAGCACCCAACGAAGCTTACAAAACAAATAAATAAAATGCCTTGTATTGTGAACATTTCGTGCAAACGATTTGGTCTAAACTCAGGCCGCCATTCTTTCACTGAAAGAATTTGACATCCAGAACCTCCGCCAAGGAGGAATCGCTGATTTGACGGTTTGATTTCTAGGATAGCAGAGCAAAGTGAATTTTGCGATCTATGTAAAGGGTTTTTTCCTGGTGATCTCGACGTGTTTCTTGCAAAAACTCATCCATCAGGGTGCCCCTTTAACCAACAGTAAAAAGAACAAAACTTAAAACAGTAACCACAGCCTCAACAAAACAGACTGAATATAATGACAATTGTTAGAATGGGCTTCAATATTGCAACGATGATGCCCGTCATATCAATGTAAAAAAACACTTAATAATGAAGACTCCGACACACACACACACACACACACACACACACACACACACACACACACACACACACACACACACACACACACACACACACACACACACACACACACACACACACACAGCACAACACAACACACCTCACACACACAGCAAATTGTTTGAGAAAGAAGAGGCTTCATATTCATCGTTTTATTTTGTTTACAAACAATAAATGACGAGACAAATAACAGAAAAAATCAATAAAATGTTGGCACTGATTGCAAACATACATCCACTCTTTCGCTTGACTCACACTTAGCTTTCAATCGTCACATCTTATAAGAATACATCTTCAGTCGTATGTACAAAATATACAAAATGATTTTGAAATTGAAGAGGAACACAATAATAATAAAGTTTAATTCCTTATTTCAGTCAAAAAATAAAAGAACTCTCAGTCGTTTAGCTTGTTTCATAAAGGCTATTTTTATAAAGTTCTGAACCTTAGTTGATATCACGAACCCCACTCTGTTAAATGTTTCTTTTATTATTCACACCTCTTGGTACACGAATGGCATCTCCATGTCTGATGTCCTAATTGTTTCTTGTCTTGTTTCATATGTCAATATTTGTTAATGGAGATAAGTTAATTAGCGGGTTTTTTGTTTTGTTTTGTTTTTAAAAAATTTGATTCACATGTGAAATTCCAGCAACTGTGTGTGTGCGTGCATATGTGTGTATGTGTATCTGTGCATGATGGTATTATGTGCCTGTTTATACGGTGATGAGTACTGTTCAAACAAATTTAAAAATTGCGGGGGGGAGCCCATGTATGTTGATGTGTACTGTTATGAAGTCTTAAGGACTATTATTTGAAATGTTTAATGCCGCAAATACGAATGGGTTTTATATTCAATTTCTTGTGCCCCCAGGGTTTTTTACTTGACTTGACTTGAAAAATAATGTTACAGAATACAAACAAAGCCATCCAATCCTTTGCCTCGAAAGAAAGTCATAGTCAAAGACCACAACCACAACCACAACAAAACTGAGCATTGAAGATGGACTCGGACGGATGAGTTTTTGGAAGAAACACGTCGAGATCACCAGAAAGACAGCCTTTTCAAGGATCGGAACACTCACTTTGCTCTGGTTTCTTGGAAATTAAACCGTCAAAACGGCGATTTTTCCATGGCGGAGATGCCGGAGAGAGTAGCCATTTTGGATGGGGTGGGTGGAGGCCACTCATTGTGGTTGAAGCGTTTTCGTTTTTTGTAGTGCAGTAGAAAAAAAAAAAAAGGAGCTATTTCCTTTGTTGTGAGCAAAACTCCTTTAGATAAACTGTATAAAAAAATTTAAAAAGTTAAAAAAAAAGGCTTGTATTGCGAAAAGTTCGTGCAAACGATTTGGTCTAAACACAGGCGGCCATTCAAAAAGAGACGGCAAACGGCTTCTCTTTGGGCGAAAGAATTTGACTTCCAGCACCTCCGCCAAGGAGGAATCACCTTTTTGACGGCTTGATTTCTGGGAAACCAGAGCAAAGTGAGTGTTGCTATCTCTATAAAGGGTGTGTTCCTGCTGATCTCGACGTGTTTCTTACAAAAACTCATCCGTCAGGGTGCCCCTTTAAGGAGGGCACCCTTCTTGGTCTGACTTTTTAAACTTGGTGACATCGACGCCGTAGGATGTGAGCTCGTTCATCAGGCGGTCGGTGACGTTCCGGCTGAGGGTCATGTCACGGGCCAGGATCCAGGCGAACTCGATGTGTGCCACACCCAGGATGGACTCGCACGAGTAGATGAGCGTGTAGGTGTCGTAATCCGTGTCGATGACGTTATATTTGCCGTATGGCGTGCCTGTACAAGGAATGGAATGCGGGAGATGCATGTAGGAAATGTAGGGGAAGACGGGGTAAAAAGCGCATGGGCGGGT
>JAGGCT020001958.1:0-7500 GCA_017654935.2 Phymorhynchus buccinoides
CTCTCTCTTCTAGTGTAACACATCTCTCTCTTCTAGTGTAACATCTCTCTCTTCTCTGTCTCTCTTCTACTGTAACACATCTCTCTCTTCTACTGTAACACATCTCTCTCTTCTAGTGTAACACATCTCTCTCTTCTACTGTAACACATCTCTCTCTTCTACTGTAACACATCTCTCTCTTCTACTGTAACACATCTCTCTCTTCTAGTGTAACACATCTCTCTCTTCTACTGTAACACATCTCTCTCTTCTACTGTAACACATCTCTCTCTTCTACTGTAACACATCTCTCTCTTCTACTGTAACACATCTCTCTCTTCTACTGTAACACATCTCTCTCTTCTACTGTAACACATCTCTCTCTTCTACTGTAACACATCTCTCTATTCTACTGTAACACCTCTCTCTCTTCACTGTAACACATCTCTCTCTTCTACTGTAACACATCTCTCTCTTCTACTGTAACACCTCTCTCTCTCTTCTAGTGTAACACATCTCTCTCTTCTACTGTAACACATCTCTCTCTTCTACTGTAACACATCTCTCTATTCTAGTGTAACACATCTCTCTCTTCTACTGTAACACATCTCTCTCTTCTACTGTAACACTCTCTCTTCTACTGTAACACATCTCTCTCTTCTACTGTAACACATCTCTCTCTTCTCTGTAACACATCTCTCTCTTCTACTGTAACACATCTCTCTCTTCTACTGTAACACATCTCTCTCTTCTACTGTAACACATCTCTCTCTTCTACTGTGACACATCTCTCTCTTCTACTGTAACACATCTCTCTCTTCTACTGTAACACCATCTCTCTCTTCTACTGTAACACATCTCTCTCTTCTACTGTAACACATCTCTCTCTTCTAGTGTAACACATCTCTCTCTTCTACTGTAACACATCTCTCTCTTCTACTGTAACACATCTCTCTCTTCTACTGTAACACATCTCTCTCTTCTACTGTAACACATCTCTCTCTCTTCTACTGTAACGCATCTCTCTATTCTAGTGTAACACCTCTCTCTCTTCTACTGTAACACATCTCTCTCTTCTACTGTAACACATCTCTCTCTTCTACTGTAACACATCTCTCTATTCTAGTGTAACACATCTCTCTCTATTCTACTGTAACACATCTCTCTCTTCTACTGTAACACATCTCTCTCTTCTACTGTAACACATCTCTCTCTTCTACTGTAACACATCTCTCTCTTCTACTGTAACACATCTCTCTATTCTACTGTAACACATCTCTCTATTCTACTGTAACACATCTCTCTCTTCTACTGTAACACATCTCTCTCTTCTACTGTAACACATCTCTCTCTTCTACTGTAACACATCTCTCTCTTCTACTGTAACACATCTCTCTATTCTACTGTAACACATCTCTCTCTTCTACTGTAACACATCTCTCTATTCTACTGTAACACATCTCTCTCTTCTACTGTAACACATCTCTCTCTTCTACTGTAACACATCTCTCTCTTCTACTGTAACACATCTCTCTATTCTAGTGTAACACATCTCTCTCTTCTACTGTAACACATCTCTCTCTATTCTAGTGTAACACATCTCTCTCTTCTACTGTGACACATCTCTCTCTTCTACTGTAACACATCTCTCTCTTCTACTGTAACACATCTCTCTATTCTACTGTAACACATCTCTCTCTTCTACTGTAACACATCTCTCTCTTGTACTGTAACACATCTCTCTCTTCTACTGTAACACATCTCTCTCTCTTCTACTGTAACGCATCTCTCTATTCTAGTGTAACACTCTCTCTCTCTTCTACTGTAACACATCTCTCTCTTCTACTGTAACACATCTCTCTATTCTACTGTAACACATCTCTCTATTCTAGTGTAACACATCTCTCTATTCTACTGTAACACATCTCTCTCTTCTACTGTAACACCTCTCTCTCTTCTACTGTAACACATCTCTCTCTTCTACTGTAACACCTCTCTCTCTTCTACTGTAACACATCTCTCTATTCTACTGTAACACATCTCTCTATTCTAGTGTAACACATCTCTCTATTCTACTGTAACACATCTCTCTCTTCTACTGTAACACTCTCTCTCTTCTACTGTGACACATCTCTCTCTTCTACTGTAACACATCTCTCTATTCTAGTGTAACACATCTCTCTCTTCTACTGTAACACATCTCTCTATTCTACTGTAACACCCCTCTGTCTTCTACTGTAACACATCTCTCTCTTGTACTGTAACACATCTCTCTCTCTTCTACTGTAACGCATCTCTCTATTCTAGTGTAACACCTCTCTCTCTTCTACTGTAACACATCTCTCTCTTCTAGTGTAACACCTCTCTCTCTTCTACTGTAACACATCTCTCTCTTTTACTGTAACACATCTCTCTCTTCTAGTGTAACACATCTCTCTCTTCTACTGTAACACCTATCTCTCTTCTAGTGTAACACATCTCTCTATTCTACTGTAAC
Organism: Phymorhynchus buccinoides; assembly: GCA_017654935.2. Lineage (NCBI taxonomy): Eukaryota > Metazoa > Mollusca > Gastropoda > Neogastropoda > Raphitomidae > Phymorhynchus > Phymorhynchus buccinoides. The sequence goes on from JAGGCT020001958.1 coordinate 2,477, forward strand.
ACCCCTCTGTCTTCTACTGTGACACATCTCTCTCTTCTACTGTAACACATCTCTCTCTTCTAGTGTAACACATCTCTCTATTCTACTGTAACACATCTCTCTCTCTCTCTCTCTCTCTCTCTCTCTCTCTCTCTCTCTCTCTCTCTCTCTTTCTCTCTCTCTCTCTCTCTCTCTCTCTGAAGATTGTATTGTCAATGGCAATAAAAACAGTCAAGTGTCAAGTGTCTCTCTCTCTCTCTCACCCACCCGTGCAGATGCTTTCTAGCAGCGACCCTCTCCAGCCGATGCTTGTTGCTGTGGTAGAGAGGCAACGCCTGGCCGTTACTCCTGCCGCTGATGGCGCTGGTCTCCTTGTCGGTCTGTCTGTCAGTCCGTCTGTCCAGGGCCAGTCTGTCCGTCGGTCTGTCGGTCAGTGGGGTCATCTCCTGGGGGTCATCGGGGAAGGAGGGTGATCCGGGGATGGAGGGGAGACTGGGCAGAGACTTGGAGATGAAGGAAGTGTGGTCTGGGTTCACCTGGCAAAACGATAGACAGACTCACCTCAGGCGCGGCCTTCGTTAGTTAGTTGTTAGTGTAGTTTATAAGGCATGTGTGCCGTGTACAGTAATTAAAATCAGCTGTGCCTCAGGCCCATTTATTACATTAATCATACATCTATAGCCTATATGTGGGTGGGTTTTTTTTCATAATAAATCAGGACATTCTTGGTATTGCAGTACCTCCAGGATCGTCCCACAATCTTTATCGTAAAAAAATGTCCAACAGGTACCTACCCGTTCCAGGTCAGAGGACGTTAAACGGATTTTCACCAAAAGAAAGAGACTTTAGGCACATGTTTATGATTTGATTAATAAGACTGGTTTAAAAACCAAACATATGGGCGTGTAACCATGAGTGCGTCTTAGACAGTCAACACGGGTAATAGTATGTAAATTAGGCCGAACAGCCAATCGTTTTGGGGGTTTAGTCTGATTTACATACTACTACCCGCGTTGACTGTCTAAGAGGCACTCATGGTTACACGCCCATATGTTTTAAACCAGTCTTATTAATCAAATCATAAACATGTGCCATTTAACACAAAACAGTTTGGGGAAGGAAGGTATGAAACGACTTTGCGATCATGAAACTTCAGGGGTTATAATGTGCTTTGGTCGTCGACCCGTGTACAACCACACACGCGCGCGCGCCATAAACAACTGAAGAATGTCCCACAATCATACCCACAATGAACAGTACGCAAAAGAACCTTTCATCAGCAAGCTAAGTATTCAATGAAACAAAGAGAGGGAGAGGAGAGAGAAAATGAAAAGATGGACGATATACTAACACCCCCCCCCCCCCCCCCAACCTCGCACACATCCCCACTCCCTTTCAAACTAGACCTAACGGTCAGTTTTGCAATAGTCTTTTCTTTAAAAAAAAAAAAATTCCGGCCAATTGTGATGGTGACATAGATTACATCAGTGATGAAAATGGCGAAAAAAAGAAAGTGTTGACGAGTCCATGACGAAGAGGAAGAAGTTGAGGAGGAGGAGGAGGATTAGGACAACGATGATGATGAATGAATGAAAAATGGTGCTTTACGTCCTCTCGGTCTGGAACAGACACATATTATACGGGACATTTGTAAATACACAGATGGTGGGAACGATACTGGAGGCAATGCCCGGAGGCAGTGCAAAACCATTCAAGTCCCGATTTTTGTTTAACAATACAGATAGGTGTAGCAGTAACCACGCCTCAGTTAAACCTCATCGGCTATGGTACCGCCACACATGACACAACGATGATGATGCTAAAAAATTAGCTTAAGGGTTCCTGTTCCTGCTGATTCAGCACCATGCTGAGCTCCCACTGAACGGGTCCTGGCTGGCTGGGTCACTGTAGATTAGGGTTTGGCCACACATGACACAACGATGATGATGCTAAACAATTAGCTTAAGGGTTCCTGTTCCTGCTGATTCAGCACCATGCTGAGCTCCCACTGAACGGGTCCTGGCTGGCTGGGTCACTGTAGATTAGGGTTTGTGTTGATTTGATTTGTTTTGTGTACGAACCTTCGGATCTCGACCATAACAGTATAAAAAAATCAAACTGTTGATTTTGGATAATTAATGGAAGAAGAAGGCGGAGATGGCAATGAAAGTGATATTGATAACGACGACGACGACGATGATGATGACGACGACGATGATGATGATGAAGACGACATAGATGGCAACAATAATAATGAAGGTGACGACGATGATGATCATGATGACTACGATGAAGACGACATAGGACTAGATCATAACAATAAATAACTTAAGACGTCAATATCATTGATGACGACTAAGCTGATGGCGACGTCGACGATGACGACAACGACAATGACAAAGACGACGGCAACGACGACGACGACGACGACGATGATGATAAACGATCCTCACCCTCACCCTAAGGTGAAAGGTTTTCAAGGGCAGTGACTTTTTCCGTGGTGTGGGAACTAGCTGATGGTCGTGGTGGATGTCGCTGTCGAAGAATGGAACCCCAGGCACCCCTATGCCTTGGGCCTTGTTGGACCGCTGGACCGCTCTCACCATTGCTCTGCTGGGTTCCACTGGGTCCCCGGAAAGCTGTTAGAATGCAGAAAGTAAATGTAACAACAACAAAAGAAAGAATAAGAATTACGAATGAGAAAACAGCAATAAAACCGATACGCTTATATTTAATGCAAACCTCTTGCAGGAAATAGCTCGGTTTTCATGGACTGACTGTTTAGGTGGCGTGGTGGTCCTTAGCTTTTGGCACCAGGTTGCATTCATTTTGAAAGCAGTTTTTTCCCCCCTTGGGGTGCCGGTGGGTCTTTCGTACAAATAGCTCCCCCACCTTCTGGTAGTTCTGTGTTTGTAACTTCCTCTAATCCATCACTCTCTTTGACTCTGCCTTTTCCCTTGGCTTACTGTCATCTACTATCTTTCAGCCTTACCGGTCCATTGTCCTGCCTTTTTTTCTACAAACTCTTTCAAATGTTGTCTCCAGCCGAAGACGGACATGCTGGGCCTATTTCTTAGTTAGGCGCATAACGGCTGCATGACGCATCTGCGCTCATATGACAGGAGACTCTGAATGATCGAAGAAGAAGAAGAAGAAGAGGAAAGCAGTTACTTAGTGACGCCAAACTCACTCTCTTTTTTGTGTATCTTGTCTCGTCCTCGAGCTGCACAAATAGAGTTTGTCTTCTATTCGACCAATGCGGGACTAAATGATCTACTACAGCAATTCCCCGCTACGCCACCAGAAAGCCTCATTACCTTTGAGCCAGGCGACCGCGTGGTTGTTAACCCTTTCACCGCCAATGTCGCATTTTTGCACCACAATGGTTTAACACCCATGTCACTAAAAAAAAAAGCATCCAATCAGCGCCTGTTATCTGAAGACCGCATTTTCATAATTTTGATAGGTAAGGAAAGGCCTAATGTTATGCATGGCACAGACGAATTCGCAATATTGCAGATTTTTTTTCTCTACCCAGGTAAATTTAATGGTATTTTTGGGCTGAAAAATTGCTGGCGGTGAAAGGGTTAAAGACCCAGTGACGCACCACGATTAAGTCCCTTGGTTTTTTTCTGGGTGGCTGTGACCCACAAACAAATTTCCCCATATTCAAATTGCTCTTTAAACTGATGTGTCGGATTCAATTTGGGGCCATTTATATGGGAGTCAGACCTGGTCAAAACAAGATTTCTTTCCAGTTATAAGAGGGAAAACCCGTGAAACCCGTGATTTTGACACGTGATCGGGTGGATCTTTAAGAGACTATAAATTCCTGTATATTAGGCGAATAATTATCACATCTGTATTGTTAAAAAATCGAGACTTTACTGGTGTTGCACTGCCTCCGGGCATTGTCTCCAGGATCGTTTCCACCATCTTTATAATAATAATATCTACTAATGTCCCATAATGTGTCTGTTCCAGACCGGAGGACGTTAAGCAGAATTTCACATTCACATGAATGATGATTCAGATTTAGAACATTTTGCGTGTCACAAAAGCTGAGAATCAGACCCAGGGGCGAACAGAAAAGAAAACTTAAAATTAATTAGAAGTAAGAAAAAGAAAAGAAAAGAAAGAAAGGTCATAACACGGTAGGGCCTAGACTAATGCCTAATTTGAGCAAGCGTATTTTCTGATAACAGAGGTATTGACCGTAGCAAAACAACATTTTCTGTAGAAATAGACCGCCTGGATTGCCGCGTACAAGTGAGGACACCTTCAATTGATAATAATGAATACAATGCATAAAAAAGAGAGTGTGTAGGTGCCCTGGGCAGAGACTTGTGAACTATCATTATGCAAACTTATCATACTTAGCTGCAATACTTGAAAAAGATAACCGAGAAATGTGGGGGGGGGGGGGGGGGCACATCTTTACCTTTACCCGTTTTTTCTTTTAGTTCTGGGATCATCTTGACAGTTCTTCGTTGGACGTTTTCCACAATTTCAGTATATTTTCCAGAATTTCATTATAGTCATCTATAATAATATGATTGTATATGAATTTTTAAAATAAGTGTTTATGTGTTCTGGGCAGCAATGTATTCACCATGTTATGTATTTTATTATGTGAAAACATACTTTTCCTCTGGCTTTGCGACAATAGAACGATAACTTAAATATAACACACCAGTAAAAGAGTGCGTACGTACCCTGGGCAGCGATTTATGCACCATCTTCTGTATATGCGAAGAAACATTCTTCCTCTGGTTCAACCGTTGCAGTCTCCTGTACCTCCCGGCATAGCTGCCGCCAGGGGGAGCCTCGGGCTGCCCGGGGAGGGAGGGGGGTGGGGGCGGAAGTGGTCGATGTTGAGGGCTGTTCCCTGACACGGACTGAGAGGCCATGATGGCTGGGGGAAGAGGGTGGGAATTATCATAAATGATTGACAGATGTCGTTTTCAACAGAACATGTAGATTACAGAGCGGATTGAGAAGACAGACAGGTTGTGTTTGGAACCCGAGGATACACTGTCAATTGA
>JAGGCT020001958.1:12500-25000 GCA_017654935.2 Phymorhynchus buccinoides
TAAACCTCATCGGCTATGGTACCGCCACATTCATTTGTAAAATTGATATTTTAAAGCGGGATGAAACACGGTTTATCAAACAGTTGAAATACAATTCAGAACATGGTTAAACTGGGTCAACAACGTCCGTTAGCAATGAGTGGCTTAGCTGGCTGTTTTGACCGCCAGGTGGCATAACGCTGGAGTGGGGCTAGTCCTCTCTATATTCTTAGTTGGGGATAAAGAGAGAGAGGGAGAGGGAGAGGAGTCCCTCCCTCTCTCTCTTTCTCTACCCCGCACTAAACTTAAAGATGTCACGAGATAAGCCCCTATTGAGTTGGTTGCCACCTGGCGGTCAAATTGGCGAGCTAGGTTGACCATTACATTGTCTGGTGGACAGTAGAATCTAGGTCAGCAGAGCTGGTTCTTCTAAGGAAAACGGTTTAAAACAAAGCTTAAAACATGATTAAGGGCTTGTGGACATCTACAAAAACTTCTGTACGGAAATCCATCCACAATCCGTAAAAAATATATATCTGAAAGTAAGAAATCTGAAAGTATGTGCACATTACATGTGGAAACCTGTGCGCATATATCCCTTCCACTTATTTCTTGCTTTTCTTTACTTACTTGCGGATTGGTACTGGTATTTGGAATTTTATGGTCATAGAGGCATCTCTGTGAAATTCGGGTTGCTCCCACATGGAGAGCGTGTCGAAGCCAGAGGTGCGCCACACTTTTTTTCCCCCTTCTTTTCTAAATTTATTTACATGACTTTTGTGTGACTGATGAGAAAGGAAAGGGGGGGGGGGGGGGGAGGGGTGTATGTGCTAAACTTTGACCAAATGACAACTTTTTCGTTTGCCACTGAGTTTAACGTGTGCTAAGTGCATGGGCACACTGGAACACGGTTTATCATCTCATCTGAAAGACTCCATGTTCAGACCGTAAGGCCTAGTGCAGAGTGAGAGGAAAAATCCCCTGCACCCAGGTTCGAACTCGGGTTTATTGTATAGGAGGCGAATGCGTTACCTCTGTGCCACGGTACACCTCTAACTGCGGGTGGGATATGCGCAAGGGTTTCAGCGTGTAATGCGCTCACTCCGTAAATCACATCGAATTACAGTAATCAATAACAAAGAGGTTGATAATGTAAGTCAGCAAACCTGAACGCTTGTTCAACGATATGACAATGGCTAAAACTCTGATTAAAACATGCTTTAATCACAACAATAGTGTAATGCATGAAAGTATGGACTGACAATTTTCATCAGCAATCCAGAATAACATTGTTAGCGATTCTGCATGACAAATGCTAACCCAGACATCAAGGCACGAGTGTACTTGTCAAAGCAGGAAAGAGTAGTGTGCCTTTGTTAAGTGGGGGGGGGGGGGATAATTTGGATAATTTTGTCGAAGTACATTCACACAAGTAAGCAAGCGTCAATACAATGCCAACGGTGTACATAATAATAATAATTTTATTTCATATAGCGTTAAAATCCATACAGTAGTATGCTCGATGTGCTTTATAAAAGCAACATTGAAAGATGAAAAATGCATTAAAATCAACAAGATACATGTAGATAGTCACACTACCAACATTCCAGTGCAAAGAAATAAAGTAACAAAAATAACACGATTCTCACTCACAAAGACATCCACCCTCGTTCACCAGCACTGTCACTCTCTGATAACACCTCACCCTCACAGAAACTAATGAAAATGTCAACAAGCAGCAGGAAGGAATGCACCAATACATGCGTGTACGCACGCCCAATTCTCTCTCTCTCTCTGTGGGGAATTTCACTCAAAACAAACAAAAACGATATTATGCACCAGCCTTTAATTTAAATGTATGTAATGTTATCCATTTGGCTTACGTAAATTTACTGGGGGGGAAACCCCCACAAAGGTGGTTGAAGAATGTATATTTCAGCCCTTTATTCCCTCACATTCCCTCTTATGCTAGGAAGATTTCTTAAGATTTCTTACCAGCTATAAGAGGGAAAACACATGAAAATCATGATTTTGACACGTGACGTGGGGGGGTCTTTAAACCATGCAGAAATACATTTGGAAAATGCTTGGAGAGTGAGTTGGTAGGGGTTGGAGGGGGTTGGGGGCGAGGTGCGGAGGGAGAATGTGTGGGATAATAAGATTTGCCTCAAGTTTGCAGCCACGAACTTGAACTGGGCTCTTGACATTTGAATGAAATCACATTTTCATAGCAGTTAGTCTCCCATATGGCTATGCCGAGAGGACGTAAAACATAAACTTCAGTCATAGTGTGTACTTTGTGTTAGGAAAATTCCTTATGAAATTAGTGCTGCTCTCTCTCTCCCCCCCTCTCTCTCTGCCCTAGGAAGATGCTAGTTCAATACCACCTTCTTTCTTAAGCACTTACCAACTCAAACAGATTTTCGTACCAGATTTCTGCCATGAAGTTTTTTTTTAACAATTCTTTTTTTTATCAGGCAGCAGGGATTCTTTTTTTTCTTTTTTGTTGTTGTGCATTTTCACAGAGGGAAGCTCGGTAAACAATGAAAATTACTGACAGGAAACAATTCTTGAAATTCAACATTTGGTTGAAACTGTACGCCAGTTGAGTGTGCTGCTCTGTATGCAAAAGGATTACGACAGGTTTTTAATGTTCTTGATTTGTTTTTGAGAGTGGGATTGTTTGGAGTTGAGCCGAAAGATGGAATAAAGTGAAATTTTTCTTCCGCCCTAAGACGTGGGTGAAAGTTAAACATTCTCTCAATCCTGAAATGACACGGTTCAATGTTCTCTGAATCATCCCAAACCTGAAGTGGTGACCGCATTAAAAATAATTTCCAATATGAGTGTGTTTATAGGATGGGTGGGGCTGGTGTTAGAATTTCATGTATATCATCTTGTTTTAATCTGCCATCAATGTTGGCAGAAAAGATTGATTTCATAAGATCGTGGTTCCGGATGACAAGATGGCCAATCCTGAACTCTTTCTACCAGATTTTCCAATCCTGATTTCAGGAAATACTCCTGATCTACTTTCACCTATGCTACGAGGAATCAAAGGAGAGTAGTTGGCACATCTATATTAATGACATGAACATCAAAGAAAGTGCAACATATTTTCAGCATCACGGGGACCCATGCATCTTGCAGTGATGGCATTAAATGAAAATTAAAAATCGATCGAAATGTTTTTTGTACAATTCATTGTCGTGAACCGTAATACTATTGCTATCAACAGTAACACTGAAGAAATCATTACAAACAGCATTTGATCATGATGTCAAATGAATCATTCATTACACAAATTCTTCTCAAAACTAGCGCTGTGGAAATGAACATCAGTTATCTCAATTTTCTTCACATTATTAGAGACTGACAAAAATGATTTATTAACTAGAATATGGATGACATTTATTTTAGCAAGAATGTTATCATTCTTTTTGTCTTGCAGTGTACACTAATAAATAGTTGCATATAAAAGATATTTAAAAAAAAATCACAAATAATAAATTCAAACAGAAATTGGATGGAAAAACTTGGCATGCTCGCATAGTATAATACATACATTTATTGTGCTGGAAAAAAAAGAAAAGAAAAGACTATGGCCTTAATAGCAATGCAGTTTGGTCTGGATCACTCACAAAGGAATGCTTTCATGAAACGAAAACACATAATTATTAAACATTATGCCCTACAGTAAGTCACATTTTGTAACAACAACAAAATCAGACGCACAATTTTCAAAACCGCTCAAACTCTCACTCCTTGCCCGCTTTTGTATAAATACAATAATCACAATAAGCACAACATCATACACTTCTTTTCAATCGGGTTCACAATAGCTAAAACTTGGACAACGTCTAATACTAGTACTACTTTTGACCTCTATCTGTGACTACCACTGCAAATTCTACGTTTCTACGGTTCTTTAGGATCAGTTCACAATCTCTACTAAAACATTTGAGAAATGCATGCACATTCAATTCAAACCGTTTTAGAAATCACTGCTCATGATAATTGAAACTTCTAGCAGATCATTGCTGTAACCAAGTTTCAATGTTTTAACCAGGGACGGTATTCATGTCGAGATAGCATGAGACTTAGCATGACGCTAACTTAGAAGCTCTTCCAATGTCCTATAGGATTTAATAGGACTTTTGGAAGAGCTTCTAAGTTAGCATCATGCTAAGTCTCATGCTATCTCGACATGAATACCGTCCCAGGCTCTCAGAACTGGATTTCAAAAGTTAACACAGATTTAACAATATCATCATCAGCATCAACAACAAGATGTCCATAGACTCAGGAAGAATACTGTGTGTTTGTGTGTGTGTTTGTGTGTGTGTGTGTGTGTGTGTGTGTGTGTGTTTGTTTGTGTGTGTGTGTGTGTGAGAGAGAGAGAGAGAGAGAGAGAGAGAGAGAGAGAGAGAGAGAGAGAGAGAGAGAGAGAGAGAGAGAGAGAGAGAGAGAGAGAGAGAGAAAGAGAGAATAAATGTGTGTGAGAGACAGACAGGCAGAGAGAAAGAGAATGTATGTGTGTGTGTGTGTGAGAGAGAGAGAGAGAGAGAGAGAGAGAGAGAGAGAGAGAGAGAGAGAGAGAGAGAGAGAGAGAGAGAGAGAGAGAGAGAGAGAGAGAGAGAGAGAGAGGACAAATGCAGAGATAATGTGTGTGTGCATGTGTGTGCATGTGTGTGCTCACATATGCATGATGTGTAGATAAGCATGTGAGAGGTAAGAGAACAAATTAACAACACAATGTTAAGAGAACAAATTAACACACAATGTTAAGAGAACAAATTAACAACACAATGGTAAGAGAACAAATTAACAACACAATGTTAAGAGAACAAATTAACAACACAATGTTAAGAGAACAAATTAACAACACAATGGTAAGAGAACAAATTAACAACACAATGTTAAAAACAATCAACATAAAAACATAAACAAAAATTTAGTTCACAATACACACATAATTATTTCAATATATCTCCCATTGACAACAAAAATCAAATCAAGCTGCCAGTATGCGCTCTGTAGTCTAACTTTTTAAGTCACCAGCAGTAACCGGTTGGAGTAAAACAAGATAACACGGATAGAATCTCATTCTAATGCGAAGCGTTGAGCTACTATTAAGTGGTAGTTAAACATGGTATCACAGGAATATGCCACAAACTTGACAAATGTATAACAAAGAAAAAGAGATGTAATTCAGAGGGGAGGAGAGGGGTATTTCAGGATGGGGGAGGAGGAGGGAAGGAAGGGGTGTTAGGGAAGAAAAGCTTAGTGTTGCTTTCTTCAAAGACGCAGTCATCTAAACATCATAGACCTTCGGACCTCGACCAAATAGTATCAAAAATTCAAATTGTTGATTGTGGATACTAAATGGAAGAAGAAGTTAAATACTGAATGTTCAGTTTCAAGCTATGCTAACTTGCCTAAATGCTCATTTCTAATCGACAAGTGTGAGTGAGTGCAATAAATACTACGGAGAAACAAATGATCTTTGACATGGCTCTGCATATGCTAAGCAGCCCATTGTGTGACTGTGATTTACTGCGGAACAACAAATGATCTTTATTGGAAGATGGCGGCCGCCTAGCAGGCAGGGCTCCACGTCGCTCCTAAAGTTTGATGAAATGTGTGTGGGTCTGTGTGCAAGAACGCGTTCACTCGCGTGCGATTGTGTCTGTTGTGTGTGTGTGTGTGTATTTCAATGCTGATTGTAAAGCACGTTGTGCTCAATAAAAAGCGCTATATAAGTGTCCGTTTATTATCTTTGACATGGCTCTACATAGGCTTGGCAGTCAATTGTGTACCTGTGACTTCACAGCGTACAGAGCTGGGTCAAAAACAAGGGATAAACTATTAAGTGATCAATATATTACATTTGCTATGGACTACATTAGGATACAAGGATGATTGGCAATAATTGTTTCTGGATGCAATGTTTCATTTTTATGTCATTTTTCAGTAACACACAGCGATGCACCGAGGATCGAAAAGTGATAGGACAAACTGTCTTGAGATGAGAGAAATCAATGGGACAATGTCCTGGCTCTTGAAGAAATCAATAGGACAATGTCCTGAATCAATAGGACAATGTCCTGGCTCTTGCAGAAATCAATAGGACAATGTCCTGGCTCTTGCAGAAATCAATAGGACAATGTCCTGACTCTTGCAGAAATCAATAGGACAATGTCCTGAATCAATAGGACAATGTCCTGGCTCTTGCAGAAATCAATAGGACAATGTCCTGGCTCTTGCAGAAATCAATAGGACAATGTCCTGGCTCTTGCAGAAATCAATAGGACAATGTCCTGGCTCTTGCAGAAATCAATAGGACAATGTCCTGGCTCTTGCAGAAATCAATAGGACAATGTCCTGGCTCTTGCAGAAATCAACAGGACAATGTCCTGGCTCTTGCAGAAATCAACAGGATAATGTCCTGGCTCTTGCAGAAATCAATAAGACAAAGCGTGCCAGTGTTAAAAAATGTAATCAGACATTTGTCCCAACAGGGAAGAACACAATAGGACATTTTCAATGTTAATAGATCAATGTCCTATGGCTGGGGTCTCGGGACATCACTGAACATATATGTACTTAATTCAACAACCTTTGACCCTAATCATTAAAATGTACAGCTCCGGGGTTGCTTATAAACTGGTGACAGTTGTAGACAATGAGATTCACAAAGGGAAACAAAAACTACATTTTACTGAGCAATGAATGTTTGAATCGGGAAAAACAATTCTGTAAAACACACGGTAAGAAAGAGGGCAGCATGGAAACGAAACTTGAGTCCACAAAATTTGAATAAAAAACAAACCACCATGGAATGTTACTACTGAAGCCAATTATTTCAAACACAACCATGTGAAAAATCAACAGCTTACAAGTCTCACGTGATTTCTTTTTGGATAAAACGGGCATAAAGACTAACCACCCCACACTTAAAAGACACACCAGATCCATGAGTGAAAATCACGGGTTTCACGGGTTTCTCTCTCTCGCTGGTAAGAAATCTTATTCTGACCAGGTTTGACTCCCATACAAATGCCCTCACATTGAAAACGAGACAGACTTTAAAGAGCAGCCTCAATTTGAAGTTGGGGGCATTTGTATATGGGTCACACCTACCCAGAAAAAAACAAGGGACTTAATCTTGCGGGGTCAGTGTGTCTTTAAAACACGAATAAAATGGTGTACTACACAGCAGAATATCATGATCCGTCTTAACGTTTTTACAATTTTTACAAGGTATTAACGAAGCGGGAAATATTAAAAATCTCTACACCTACTACACCCACAACATTCAAACGAGCCAAAGTCACATTTTTAACCAAAGACTAAAACGTCAAAGATTGAACCGAAAACTCCAAACATTTAGGTTATGCTGCCATTAAAGTCAGCACTTATGCAAAATTATTCACAACTTGGCAGCCATTGGTCGTAGTATATTCCATAATTATTATAAACATTCACAGGCTGCAAATGCTACACACGTCACAAATATAAAACCCACATGATGAACACATGTAGTACAAAAAGTACTCTAAAGTATGCTTAGCCCAAGTGTTACAATTTTGGCTTTGTACCATTTAGGGCAGCTTCAACATTTATTTAGATTTTCTTTCTTTAATACAGAGATGAATGAACAAGCTTTGTACAAACAGTGGAATTCAGTCGCGGTTCATTTTACAAAAGGAATAGAATAACACGGGTTGTTCGGCTGTTGGGATGATCCCTGGAGTCTTTGAGCCTGGGTAAGACAACAACATTTTAAAACCTCCTCCGAAGTCGGAGAGTGGCTGCCCATGTGGCGGGGCAATCAAAAACGGTCACACACGTAATGTTCTCATCCCTAGCTGGTGTATTTGTACCATAGTGTTCAAGCGCTTTGGCTGTTGGGATGATCCCTGGAGTCTTTTAGCCAGGGTAGGACAACAAACAAACAAAACCAAGTGGCAAGACGATCAGAAGTTCCTCCACAACAATCAGACACTTGCAGGTATCCTTTGCACAGTCTCTGTTCCATTTTCTTCTCTGACCTTTAGGGTGACGAATCAAACCAACGGACCCAACATTAACAATCAGATATTTGAGGGTATCTTTTGTACACAGTCTCTGTCCCATTTTCTTCTCTGACCCTTTGGGTGTGGAATCAAACCAATTCTTTACTCCAAGTTCTCCGCTCCATTTGGTGTTCTCCTTCTCCCTCAGCTTTCCCTCCACACCAATACAGCAGACCCACTCCACACTGACCATTTGACCTGCAGCATCTTCCCTGGACAGGAGAACCAAGGGCTCCCAGGGACCCTCATTTGGGGAGTGTACGAAGCACTGTGAGCCCAAAGGACCCTCTAAGAGAATTTGTAGGGGGTCCCAGGGATGCAGTATTAAAACGAGCAAAGCAACACTAACACCTTGGTTTTGGCCTTCCAAGTGATGACCTCTGGTTAAGGACCACTGAGCATAGGGTTAGGGTTAACTGATTCCCCCCAAAATGTTCAGTCTGTTCTCTCTCCTGGACTGTCATTGACCTATTCTTTGCCTACCCTCTGTGTGTTTGTGCTTGTGCGTGCGTGCATGCATTCATGCGTGCACACATAGACATTTGGAAAACTTCAATCAAGGTACTCATCTATGATCAGGTGCACTTACAATTTTTGTATAAAGTATTTACAACGTACTGGGGACCCTCTCTCCCTCCTCTAGGACCTTCTGTACCCTAAGTGAAGGGGTCCCTGGGACCTTTTGTCTAGCAGGATGACTGAGAGCCCTAAGAACCCGTTTCATCTTTGAATCGGAGCAACTGTAAACAAGATTTACTGACATCCTGACAATGACTTTAAAGACCCACAGAGCCGGCTGGATTAAGTCCCTTGTTTTTTTCTGGGTCGATGTGGTCCGCATTTAGATTTACCTCGTATACGATCGAGGCTGCTCTTTAAAGTGATGCCTCGTTTTCAATGTGTATGGGAGCAACACTTGGTCAAAATAAGATTTGTTACCAGCTATAAGAAGGAAAACACGTGAAATACGTGATTTTGACAGCCGGCTCTGTAGGTCTGTTAAGGCTGATAGAAGAGAAATAGAACCTGAAAGTTTCATGAAGTTCGTAAGAGATGTGCATCGCTGAGATCACCTCCATGCAAATAGCAGGGATGGGAATTATTCGCCAAATAGAACATTTCTGCTGAAATGACATTGCTCCCACCCCCACCCCCCAAAAAAAAGTCTGTCCACCAAAAAAACTAAACAAATTAACTAAATGTATCCATTCTAATGCTGATTTAGGGCTTCAGTTACCAAAATCAACTTCAGCATTGCCCCCTGGACCCCTACGAGGGGCCTTCTGCGGTCCCCTGACCCCCGCTTTTCAGCTTTGTTTTACTTTTCCACTTCCCACGCTGGTAACAGTCCTGCCCATGCCACTCCTGCGTCTTCTTCAAGCAATCTGTAAGATAAACCGTTCAGCACTTCCGGCATCAAGGCGATCTTTCAAAACAGCAGTATAATACTAACAGCAGATCAGATTTCTTAAAACATGAAAAATATGAGCGATAAACATGCTCTCTGTAGAGTTGCTATGGGCATTAAAAAAATAAAAAATAAATAAACAACCCGTGGGGTCCAACACATGACCAAATCACACACAACCACACAAATGGTAGTAATGAAATATGCGGCATAATTACAAAAAGTAAAAGGCCACATGAATGTTGCTACATTTTGAGCTTCATTTCAATTATAGAATAAAGAAATGTCACATTTTATGCTTGAAATTGCAAGTTCAGCTTTTCATATAATTTTTAAAAAAAATTCTAAGTCACATCTGTGTAAAACATTTTTTATTGGCTTACAGGTCCATTTTCTTGACTTTTTTTTCTAGAAAGTCTTACAAAGATTTTCTCCAGCCAAAGACGAACATGCCGGGCCTAAGTAAGAAAGAGTTAGGCCCTGGCCCCATAACGGCAGCATGATGCATCTGCACTCATATGACAGGAGACTGTCTGAGTAATCGACGGCGAAGAAGAAGAAGAAATGAACGAGGCAAATGCTCTATGAGGGTGCTGGTGCTAGAGAAATAAAACTTTAAAAGGCTTCTCAGAATGCCTATGCAAACTTTCACACATCCCCTACCCACCCACCCACTCTCTTTCCTGGCACTAACCCAGGGCTCCCTGGGACCCCCATTTGGGGGTCTATGAAGCACTAACATTCTAAAGGACCCAGGGTGTGCAGGGGGTCCCAGGGATACACTAGCAAAATTCGTTTTAGCATTCGGAATGCCTCTAGGACCCTCTATACTGTAAGTGAAGGAGTCCCTGGGACCCCTTGTTTTGCGGGACGATTGGGAGCCCTGCTAACCCATGCACGCTTATTGCTCATGATTAAAAAGAAGACACTGGTAGTACACCTGAGGTACTGAGAGGACAATTTATCATTGATGATGATTGAAAATGACGACAATTCTTGGTGCTGTGGAAAACTTGAAATTCCCACATGATTACGATTAACCATGGACAATGGCTACATTGATGATAATTCATTTTATGACGATTATTGATGTTGTGAACTCATTCGCAAACGATGGACACTTACTGCCACAGATGAGAGTAATGATGATCAACATTAATCTGGTGCCAAACGTCTAGTTCACAGACCATAGATACTTATGGTTCTACCACCGATGATAGTAGTGATGATGATTGCTAAACTTGTAACAAACTTCTCATTCACAAACCATAGCATGCCCATGTGGAGCAGACCTCATGAATGTAGAGCATGTTCTTCAACATTGCCCACTCCACAATGTCCCCAGACAAGAAACGTGGCCAGACCCAACACCACTGAGGGAAAAGCTGCACGGAGGCTTGACTGATCTCCGGGTGACTGCTGCATTCGTGCGGGCTGCTGGCATCTCCATCTGATGTGATCGACGACGAAGAAGACAAACCATGGGCATATTTGTTCCCTACACATTTGTGGCTCTTCAATAAGGCATTTGCTACGGCGGTCGTTCTATAGACTAGACATTGCGTCTGACTACACATTTGCCTGTTTTGCATGACCTCTTTTATTCAAAGCTTTTAATTGAAACTCAAGGTCATTTGTCTGTGGCAAATGGTCTATTTGAGGAATGGTCAGAAAGGTTTAAGTGTCAATATCCCCGACTGTCAGTTCTGGGGGTAGTTTTCCTTTAGTGTGTGGGTTGGGATTTTTTGCTGTCCCATCTTCTGGCCCGTACAGTGGCATTGCTCCCACGCCGCTCATTCCGAGTCCCAACATGCAGCCACACCCTGGTTTGTTCAAGTCGTAGAATCCGAAACCAGCAGTCCAAGGGGAGTTAATCTATGTTAGGTCGTCAGGAGGCAACCGACCGAGGAGACACTGCACTGCTGCTGAGTCGTTTCAGTGGAGTTCAGTGGATCATGTTCTGAGCTAGACACCACCTACTAAGCCCCCTTCTGATGAGCCCCCTTCTGATGACAATAATGTCTTAGTCGCGGAGCCAGCCTGAGTGAGGTCCTCCTCCAAGGGTGCCTCCACGACCGTCCACCGGCAGCTCCCCAGAACATACTGATCCCCATGACTTTGACCCGAGCACACCAGTTTTCCTTTAGCGTTGTTCTCTCAAACAGTAGTCTCAGTTCCAAATCACAAGTTTGTACAATTCTGTCTCTCTCTGTCCATACAGTCACAAACTTTATTTGTCTCCCAATGCCGTCACAAAATCAGCAAAGATCTGACTTTCTTAAATTTTACGTCTATCCATCCACATTTTGTTTCACTCCTTCGTTTGTCTCTCAAACTCAAGTTGATAACTTCCCAACCAAACTCTCAGTCTCTTTGTGTGATGCAACCAACAGGCAGCCACTGACAGATTTAGCTGGACACCAGTCTCTTTGCGCGATGCAACCAACAGGCAGCCACTGACAGATTTAGCTGGACACCAGTCTCTTTGTGCGATGCAACCAACAGGCAGCCACTGACAGATTTAGCTGGACACCAGTCTCTCCGCGTGGTCACAAGTCGGAGGACAGCGCTGCCTTGCTGTCGATCTCGGTGTGCCCCCCGTTGTGGACGTAGTAGGTGCGTCGCCCCCAGGTGATGCGGTGAGGGTCCCACACAGCTTTCAGGAACACCCACTGGGCCAGGAGCTCACGGTACACCCACAGCAGGAAGAACCGAACCTTGCCGATGCCAATAGAGCCGTTCTGCAAACATAGTCACAATACAAAATGCATAGTATTTTCAAATAAATTGAACACACACAGACATGTTATACAGACATGCACATATAACAAACACAGAATTCTTGTGTCCAAAGCATCAGGAATCGAACCTTGCCGATGCCAAAAGAGCCGTTCTGCAAACAGTCAGAATACAAAATGTGTATTATTTTCAAATAAATTGAACACACACACAGACATACACATATAACAAACACAGAATGCTTGTGCCCAAAGCACAAGGGGAGAAAGGTGGCACAGTGGTTAAGACGTTCATCT
>JAGGCT020000195.1:0-5000 GCA_017654935.2 Phymorhynchus buccinoides
TGAATACAGGCCCTTGGTCTCGTGGCACCACTCCAGCCAACATCACCTTTTCACACACTGGATTTTATTTTTCAACAGAAAATACAATTGTGTCGTTTTTACGGCAGTCCTGTTATTTGCCTGACAAAGATGAAGGTAATATTTTTAGTAAAATAAATCATATATTATCAATAATTACTCAAATAATTGAGATTTTAGATTTCATAAAGTTATTAAAATGTCTTCCCTATGCATCTTTATGTATAATCATTTGTCTAAAACACAAAAAAACAAAACAAAACATGCACACACTACATTACCACCACCATGGATACTGACATACACGCACACGCACCCACGCAACACGCACACACTGCTATCGCACTACGCACGACGCACACAACACACACCACACACACCCACTCGCGTGTGTGTGTGGCGCCAAGCATGCACACAACACTACCATGCATGCCATGCTACACACAAAGTAATCAGCAATTATTCATTGGTGATATAAATTTTGCCTTTCAACACACAACACGCATTACACTCACACACATGCACGCACACACATGCACTAATCACACCCACATTCTGCATGCGCATATGCACGCACCTTTACGTTTTTGTGCCACAAACACCACCGCATGCACACGCGCACACAGCTGTTCCAACACATGCGTACGCACACACACACAACACACACACATGCTCGCGCACACACCACATGCAGTTTTTCTGTAAAGTGTGCTACATTTTCTGTGGGTGGTCTTTTCAGTAGCTGTAGAGGATAAAACCCATGAACTGACCGCCCCCCCCCCCCCCCCCCCCCCGAATAACTCTCCCGAAGCTGTGTGTAATGTCTGGCTTCTGTCTGTCTATCCATGAATAGTCGGGGTTTAATGGGAAATTTTTGGCAATGATCATACCCCTTAGCTTTTTGGTGTGCTTTTAGAGGACAATCAAGGCATGCGTGTGTATGTGTGTGTATGTGTGCGTGCGTGCGCGACTTGTGTGTGTGGTATATGTTTGCGTGCGCATGTTTTGTGTTGTGTGTGTGCGTGTGATGCGTTCATAGTAGGCCCTATATTAGTGTATTTAGGCATGGTGTGTGTGTTGCCGTGCGTGCGTGCGTGTGTGTGTGTGTTATGTGTGTATATATATATATATATATTAGATATAATATATATATATATAATATATATATATATATATATATAAGTGGGTTTTGGGAGGGTGTTTGTGTGTGTGTGTGTGTGTGTGGTGTGTGTGTGTGGTGTGTTGTTTATGTGTGTAGTTTGTTGTGAATATATGCTGTTAATTTCTGCTTGTCGTAATTTGTGTGACATATGCATACTTGTATTATGCCTACTATGATTAGTAGAAGTAGTAATGGTGATAGTAGTAGTATAGTAGTAGTAGTAGTAGTATAGTAGGAGTAGGTAGTATAGTAGTCACGAGCAGTTGTTGTTGTTTGATTGCTATGTGTCCTTTTTACGCCAACACGAAGTCCTGACCGGTATGTGTTTGTCTGCTGATGTTATTGGTATTTTTGTTTCATGTTTTTTATTCCCTTTTCAAATTCTGTTAAAGCGCCCCTGTGCACATAGTTAGGATTGACGCTATATAAATTTTCCTCATTAATTATTTATTATTATTATTATGCCAAAATCAATTTTTTTTTTAATAATTAAGCTTATTCGCTCTCCAGCTAAGTAATTACGGCTACAAAACGGGCTGAAACGGCCACAATTCAATATTGAATACTCAGTAACGGTTTAACTACAATGCGTTCATATTTTTAGCTGCGTTATAAGCAGTACATGTGTCAGACTTTCTTTATAAAATGACCGGAAGTGACTTGACCGGGTGTACCCATGACCATTTATTGGCCTCAAGAAAATTTGAACCCCGAAGCAATACCACAAAATAACCTAATGGATAATGTTGGTGTTTATGATGTCCTAGTATTGCGACCAAATTTGTGGTGATATAATTAACCGTTTGACAGTTATTCAAATTTATTTAAAATAGGTTGCGTCATATTCATTTACGTTTTTCTTGTTTTTCGCCCGATTTTGCTCAAATTTGCAATAAAGTTGCAACAAACTGTTTCGATACAAAATGTGCAATATGAAAGGTATTCACTGTGCTTGTTTGTCGAAAAACGGCCCAAAACTGTTAAAACGGTCAAATTTCAAATTTCAATATCTGGACAGAATGTGTTCATATCTTAAGTTGCAACAAGTGTTTATATACAAAATTTGCAAAACAAAGGATATTCACTGCATCTTTTACCCCAAAGAAACGGCCCAAAACGGTTTAAACGGCAAATTTCAAATCTAAAAAAATAACAATTAATGTCTGGACAGAATGTGTTCATATTTCAAGTTGCAAAAACTGTTTCTATGCAAAACGTACAATATAAAGAGTATTCACTGCATGTTTGCCCCCCCCAAAAAAAAACCCCGGCCAAAACGGCTAAAACGATCAAATTTCAAATTTAAATAAATTAAAAAATGTCTGGACAGAATGCATTCATATTTCAAGTTGCAAAAACTGTTTCTATGCAAAATGTAATATATAAAGAGTATTCACTGCATGTTTGTCCCGCAAACAACGCGTCAAATTTCCAAAAAAAATAATAAAAAAAATTATTTAAAAACGTATGGAAAGAATGTATCATATTCATAGTTCAAGTTGCAATAACTGTTTATATGCAAACTGTGCAATATAAAGTTAAAGGGTATTCACTACATTTTGTGCACCCCCAACGGCCAAAAACGGTTAAAACGGTCAAATTTCAAATTTAAATAAATTAAAAAATGTCTCGACAGAATGTGTTCATATTTCAAGTTGCAACAATTGTTTCTATGCAAAATGTGCTAATTAACCCTTTCACCGCCAACCATAAATTGGCAGCCCAAATATCTGTCCATTAAATCTACTCCTACGGTAGGAAAACAAAATCCCCATCTACAGGGGTGGGGATTGTTTCTGTGACACATATACCAAAAACAGGTCTATCCTTACTTCCAAAAAAACTAAGACAATAGGGTCTTGATGGATAATATAGACCCCAATGTGATGCCTTTTAGTGACATAGGTGTTAAATCACTGTGGTGCTGAAAAAATGCGACTTTCGGCGGGTGAATGATTTGAAAGGGTTATTAAAGGGCATTCACTTCACTTTTGTTGACCCCCCAAAACGGCCAATTTTTTTTACAACGGTTACATGTTAATTATAAATAAATGACATAGGGTTTTAAGACGGGGGTAAAAAAGCCCATGGGCGGGTAAGAAGCCCCTGCCAATTATCTCATGGAAATGAGATAATTGGCCATGGGCATTCTTAAGAACGGGTAAAAAGCCCATGGGCGGGGAAATGAGATAATTGGCATGGGCTTTCTTACCCGCCCATGGATGCTTTTTACCCCGTCTTACCCCTATGTCTGTTCAAGTTGCAACAACTAGTTTCTAAGCAAAAATGTGCAGTATATAAGGGTATTCACTGCGCGCGAACACCCTACCCCACCCCCACCCCCCCCCAACAAAAAAACCACCAAAAAACACCGGACAGAGAAACGGTCACATTTAAAATTTAAATAAATAAAGAATGTCTGTAAATAATGTGTTCAGATTTCAACTTGCAACAACGGTTGCAATGCAAAATGTACAATATAAAGGGTATTCACTGCATTTTTTGCCGAAAAAAAAAAAAAAAAAAGGCACACACAAAAGGTCTTTAAAAGACGTGTTATCTTTTGTCTGTCTGTCTGTCGGTCTTTTTTCTATTATATCGCTTGTGTGTCTACCTGAAGATGTGTTGGTGTGTTTGTTGGTTGTTTCAGTCTACCTGTCTACCTGTTCTGTCTGTCTGGTCTCTCTCTCTCATCCTTCTTCTCTCTCTGTTCCTCTCTCTCTCTCTCCCGCGCTCTCGGGTCAATCCCCCCGCCACTCCCTCCCTCCCTATATCTCTCTGTATCTATCTTTCTCGCTCGTAAAGTTCAGTCTCTCTCTCTATCTCTCTCTCTCTCTCTATATTATCTGCTCTCTCCTCTCTCTCATCTCTCTCTCTCCCTCCCACCCTCTCACTCTCTCACTCTCTCTCACACACACCCACACACACAACACAAAATACAATAATACATGCGCACACGCACACACACATACACACTCCTGTCCGCCTGTAGCTTCATCTATCTCTATGCATGTATTTTGAGCACGCACACGCATGTGCGTGCATGGGTGTGTGTGTGTTTTTTTTTTTTACGTGCGCGCACGCGTGTGTGTGGTGTGTGTGTGTGTGTGTGTGTTTAGGGATTTAGGAAATTAATGCTTGCAAACAACTACAGGAAGGACATTATTTATTGATGGGCCAACGTAATAATGATATGCTTGGATGTCTTCTAACCTAGGTGATACACAACCATACACAATATGAAGCGCTTTTGTCAAGTAGAAATAAGTATGAACTAAAACTCAATTTTTATACCCCAAACATTTCAAGGCCTACCAATATCCTTGACCTTGATCGTGTACCCCACCGTCTCAGAATCAAGCCCGCACCGCACGCCGCATTACAAATAAGCTAATGCACCTACATACCAGGTCTGAAGAAAAAGGACTGTAAGTTCCACCGGTGCGGTGGGTTGTGTGGGTATGGGGTTGTAAACGTTATGGCCACTTAAAGATTTTAGGTTTTCAAAGTCTTACGCAAAGGTGAATGTCACGACGGCGAAAACGATTTGTGCGGATGCCTTCCTCTCATGGTGTGACACACCACAACACAAAATTTGAAGCCATACTGGCAAGCGGTTCAGGAGATATCCTTAAGACAGACAGACCCACTCCCCCTTCAAAAAACAACAACAAAACCGCAACAAACGCAGACTCCTTTGCCCAGTGTATAACTGGGGCATAGGACAATAATGCATTATTTAGCTAAATGATGCATTATTTAGAAATAACAGAAAATCCGAGATTGACATATTTTATGCAGCAATTCAACATTTCTGTCA
>JAGGCT020000195.1:15000-30826 GCA_017654935.2 Phymorhynchus buccinoides
TCTGAAATCAGTGCTATATCATCAGCGAGTAATAAAATAAACAGCTCAAAATATTCACCAGGGAATGTAGCACCATGCCTACCCTTACTAATTGTCTCTGCAGCTAACTCGTTTATGAAGAGGGAAAATAAAATAGGACTGCATGCATCTCCTTGTTTTACGCCTCGTGTACAATTAATATAATTAGTGAAATTTCCATTGCATCTAATCCTTGTTTTAACAACATTATACATATATTTTACACATTTGAGAAGCTTACCTGCAATGCCATTTTTTATCATTATAGGCCATAATAAATGTCTGTTAATAGAATCGAACGCCTTTTCAAAATCAATGAATGCTATGTATAATTTACGATTAAACGAGAATTGCTTTTGTACGAGAGCCAAAAGAGTGAACATGTGGTCAACTGTTGAATATCCACTTTTAAAGCCGGCTTGATGGTCACCAGTAATGTTATTATTTTCTACATATTCCTTAAGTCTATTATTAATTATTGTACCAAATAACTTACCGCTTATATCAGACAAAGACACTCCTCTATAGTTATTAGTGTTATTAACATCACCTTTCTTAAAAAGTGGGACGATTATTGACTCACACCAACGTTCTGGAAAAATTCCCTCGTTAAATACGGCATTAAAAAATTTGACAAAAAAATCAAGTCTTTTCACAATGAGTTTTAAACATTACCCCAATTATCCCATCAGGACCTGCTGCTTTTTTCTTTTTTATTTTTCTTAGTGCAAACAAAACTTCTTCTTGAGAGATCGGACGATTCATAAACTCGTCGTCACTATCTGTTAAAATTACGTTAGGGTCATCTGTTATCTCCTTATCTAATAAAGTCTTAAAGTGTTGGAACCAGTCATCTACAGTAATAGTATTTCTAGGCTGTTGCTTCTTTAAAGAAAGTTTACCCATACTCCTCCAGAACTCTTTTTGATTATTTATAGATGATAGTATTGCGTCTAGAATATTCTTATTAAATTGCCTTTTCTTCATTTCCAAAAACCTCTTATATTCACGTCTACCTTTAGTATATATGCATCTTCAAGCTGCTTCACTTCAACACTCTTTACTTTGTTTCCAGCTTCCTTTTTATTTAAAGCCTTATCTTTATTTTTGTTTTTGATTGCTGTACGCAAAACTCTAAGTAACCTACGCACATTTCTTCTATTATCACGGCATTCGTTATCAAACCAACTTTCCTGCTGCTTGCTGTTATTTATTATAATTGTCTTTTTCATGCAGGTGGCACACTCTTTAATGCAATCATTAAATCTGTCCAGTGCCTCGTCAATGTTTACATCAATAAGATCAATGGCACTTTGTATTCTATTAAGAGTGTCTATATCTGCTAAATTATTGTGAAAAATATGGCTATTATCCTCGCTCCACACAATTGAGAGAGAGAGAGAGACAGAGAGAGAGAGAGAGAGAGAGAGAGAGAGAGAGAGAGAGAGAGAGAGAGAGAGAGAGAGAGAGAGAGAGAGAGAGTGAGTGTATACGAGTACTTGGGTGTGTGCGTGCATGAAATTATTAATGTCTTTGTTGTTGTTTGTTTTGGTTTGGTTTGTGTCTCTGTGTGTGTGTGGGTGGCGGTGGTGGGGGTGTTCTCATGTTTATTTCCTTCTTTAACTGTTGTGTTATAGATGGCTTGATGTAAAAAAGCAAACCATTATTGCTTATTCAATGTTCCATCTGAAAATAAAAATTTTGACTTTGACTTTGACACACACACACACACACACACACACACACACACACACACACACACACACACGCGCGCGCGCGTTTGTTCTTGTAAGCGTGATTTGGACGCCGTGTACTATTGCACGAAACGGCTGCCTCGTACACGAACATCAATAATTTTGTTAAACAAAATCCCTGACATGGACATCTAACTATCTTTGGCCATTTCCAACGGACAGGGTTCTAGCAACGCTTCAATTTGTAACTTCAGTGAAAAACGTCCAATCCATGAAATTGCGTATTTCATGAAATGGGCAAAATGGTTTACCCAGTTCGTGAAATAGCCAATTTATAACTTGCAATTGAGAAAAGCAATATGAATGACAAATAGTTTTTGTTCATTAACACACATGGATCAAGAATTGGTTCAAACGAATGAGAAATATCATCTGTAGATGAGTTAAAATTATTTTATTCAGACTTAATTTGATAAAACGTTTGATTCAACATGTGGCTCAGGCATGCCCCAGCTTAGCATCTGGTCGAGTTGGGGGGCAGGATAGGGGTGCAAATACAATGTAGAAAAGTGTGATACCATTGAATCAATCTTAATCAATACCTGTGTGAATGGGGATTCAAAAATGTGATATACATTGTCCATTTCATAAATTGGGCAAAGCATTTTGCCCATTTCATGAAATAGGCAATTTCACGGATTGGGCGTAACATAAAATGTGAAGATG
The DNA here is from genome assembly GCA_017654935.2 of Phymorhynchus buccinoides. NCBI lineage: Eukaryota > Metazoa > Mollusca > Gastropoda > Neogastropoda > Raphitomidae > Phymorhynchus > Phymorhynchus buccinoides. The sequence continues at coordinate 17,439 of JAGGCT020000195.1, forward strand.
TGATCGATCGTGCTACAGCCTTTCCTGAAGCCTGCTTGCTCTTCTATTATTTTTCTTCCTTTTCTGTCCATTTGGTTAGTCTTTTATTCAGAATGTATGTGTATATTTTACTCATGACATTTGTTAGAGAAATTCCCCTATAATTATCGGGCTGATTGGTGTCTCCCTTTTTATGTAGTGGTACTATTATCGACTTACACCATTCCTGGGGAAAGGTCCCACTGTTAAAGACTGTATTAAATAGGTCAACTAGAAAATCAACTATTGTCGTGTTCGAGTGTTTAAACATTTCACTCACAAGTTTGTCAGGACTAGCGCTTTTATCATTTTTCAGATGTTTAATGCCATTTAATCACTTCCTGTCTAGTTATCGGATCATTAAATAAAGGCTGATCATTTTCATCACTATCTAACTCTTCACTTTCTTCGTGCATGGGAGTGTCATCAAAGTCATTAAAGACAGTAAAGAAATGATCGAACCATTGTTGCTGACTGATGTCATTATAGTTGTTTTTCTATTCACTGATCTTACTGTTGATCAAAAAAGCTTTGGATCGTTTATTCATTCTTCTAAGTTTCATTTCGTCATGCTCTTCCCTTTTCTGTCTTTGTAACATAATATATTCTTTCCTTTCTTCAACGTATTTACTCCTTTGTAAAGCTTTATATGTAGGTGATTTTGCTATACGATATGACTGGAGGAGCCGATTAACTTTTTTTATTTTCTTGATGACACGCCTGATCATACCAATCATTAAATTGTTTACTAAGCCCACCAACCTTTCTTACCGGGCCGCTGCCCCAAACATTGCCTTAGTGAAAGTCTCAGTGGCTCTATTGACATCAGTGCCAAGATGTTGTTTGGCAGACTCTATACTCTCGCTCAATGCCTCTGATTCTAACTCGTCCACATACATATCTTTATGCACTTCAGATCATACTATTCTCTCTTTTTTCTGTTCTTTCTGTAATTATCCAAATACAAGGTTTTCAAATCTACGGCCTCTCCAAGACATTTCTACCGGTAAATGCCAAGAATATAAACTTTCACCCACTTTGAAATCACACATTTCCATCAGTTCCTTTGAGACAATGAAATAATCAATAACGCTCGCCCCCTGAGGGGACACAAATGTAAGCTCACCAGACACATCACTAGCACATGATCCATTGACAATGTATAAATCGAACAAGAAACATAAATCCAAAAGTGAATGACCAAACTTAGTTGCAACAATATCTTTAGACGCACGCACACAAAGCTCTTCGTCCTCATTCTCACTCTCACCAGGCAGAACACGAATCATACTCTCCATTCGCATCTGTTCATTTCCCGTTCTGGCATTCCTATCACCACACATCATTACATACACATCGTCCTTATCCACATATTGTAATAAACTCTCCTCAAGTATATGTGTGCCATTATTCAATTCTAACTGATCATAGGCTGGCCCCCCTTCAGGAACAATGTAACATGCCACCACAATGACATCTTTATCCACATTCAACAGACTTTTTCTTATTCTAATGACAATCGCATTTTCGCAGTCTATTCTGATTTGTTCCACACATTTCTCATACTGTCTTTTCACAAGGAGAAGGCCAACGCCTGAATGTCTGCCATGGTGAGAAATTGTCTTAGCAGGAGCATGCAGTTTGATAAAGTCTGGGGAAATACCATAAAAACTAAAGGGATCGTTAGTAAAAATGTCTGTTAGACAGACAAAATCAAAAGAATTAACGTAATTAACAAAAACACATCGTGTACTTTACCAGAGAGATTTTCTACATTCAAGTTTAGAAAGGAAAAGTTCAGTGTCCGATGGTCGGCCTCATGCTATTTACTACTACTAGTTGATCGCAGATTTCTCGCGTTGTCATGTTTTTGTTTACTGCCGCTGTCAGTCAGGAAGCTACGTAAACCGGTTTGTTGTCGTTGCCCGCTTAGCCCACCCCTGTTTCCATGTGCATCACGACTGACTCCCCCACATCCTTTATCCTACCCCACGTGCTTCTGGTATGAAACTAGCCGTGTCCTCGTCACTACTGTCACCAGTCAGGCCAGTTTTTGCACCCGAGTTCACTGCGCGTTGTACAGGCGACGATCGCTGGCTCGGTGTCGTAGTCACGTGATCCACTTTAGGGGAAACCCCTTCTTCAACACGCGTGTTTGTTGTGTGTAGCTGGCTACGCGCAGGTGATTGCCGATTGTTGTCATTTAGTGTGTTGCTTGTCATCGCCATCGCCCCCGTCATCGCCATCGTAGTCGTTGTTTGCGTTGTCATCGGTAGTGATGCCCCTGCCGTCACCTGAGCGTACGACCTCGGGTCTGGTTGCTTTGGACAAGCCTACCCTTGGAGAAGTAGGCTGACATGTTGTTCTTTCTGGCCTGGGCTATCATGCTGGACTGACGCCGTGTCAAATCGTTTGAGAGACGTGTGCCTGTGTTCTCCAGCCTGCCCCCGAGATCACGATCTGAGAGAAGAGTAATTTTATCTGCCCAGTTCCGGAATTTGGCGATCATGGGCCTCGGTTGTCCTGGTCTTGCCTGTCCCACACGATGGGCCCGCACTATGTCCCCCTCCACCCGCTTCTTGTCGCCTTCCACGCTGTTGAGGGCCGTGATCACTGCCCCTGTCCCACACGATGGGCCCGCACTATGTCCCCCTCCACCCGCTTCTTGTCGCCTTCCACGCTGTTGAGGGCCGTGATCACTGCCTGGGCTGTCCCACACGATGGGCCCGCACTATGTCCCCCTCCACCCGCTTCTTGTCGCCTTCCGCGCTGTTGAGGGCCGTGATCACTGCCTGGGCTGTCCCACACGATGGGCCCGCACTATGTCCCCCTCCACCCGCTTCTTGTCGCCTTCCACGCTGTTGAGGGCCGTGATCACTGCCTGGGCTGTCCCACACGATGGGCCCGCACTATGTCCCCCTCCACCCGCTTCTTGTCGCCTTCCACGCTGTTGAGGGCCGTGATCACTGCCTGGGCTGTCCCACACGATGGGCCCGCACTATGTCCCCCTCCACCCGCTTCTTGTCGCCTTCCACGCTGTTGAGGGCCGTGATCACTGCCTGGGCTGTCCCACACGATGGGCCCGCACTATGTCCCCCTCCACCCGTTTCTTGTCGCCTTCCACGCTGTTGAGGGCCGTGATCACTGCCTGGGCTGTCCCACACGATGGGCCCGCACTATGTCCCCCTCCACCCGCTTCTTGTCGCCTTCCACGCTGTTGAGGGCCGTGATCACTGCCTGGGCTATCCCACACGATGGGCCCGCACTATGTCCCCCTTCACCCGCTTCTTGTCGCCTTCCACGCTGTTGAGGGCCGTGATCACTGCCTGGGCTATCCCACACGATGGGCCCGCACTATGTCCCCCTTCACCCGCTTCTTGTCGCCTTCCACGCTGTTGAGGGCCGTGATCACCGCCTGGGCACACTGGCTGTAGCTCTCAGTGTCACTGGACTGGGGGATTGCGTACAGCCTCAGGTTGTCACGTCGAGAGAAGGACTCCAGTCTGTCGATCTCCTCTGCCATGCTCCTCACCTCCTCTGACAGTGCCTCCACTGTCTGCAATGTGCGTTCTGTCCTCTTCTGGATGTGTGTCACGTCTGTTGGCACGTTGTTCAGCTTGGTCGTTAACACAGTCACTGTATCTGTTAGCTTCTTGTTTTCCTTCTCCAGGCCATCACACCGCTGATCGATCACCTCACACTTGTCTTTCACTTTGATCGGTTCATTCTTAATTTCACCCAACTCAGCCCTAATCGCAGCATTCTGTTCTTTCTGTTCGGTCATGATTGCAGCATTCTGTTCTTTGATTGCATCGTTTTGTGCCTTATGTTCCAAGCTTTGCTGATTGATCGCCTGTAGAATTTCATGGTTGAACTCTGCTGTCATGGACCTACTGGTGTTGAAGATTTTTCAATTAAAAAAAAAAAAATTCCCCCTTGCAAAGAAGGTTCTCTTTTCTCCAATGATTTGCACATACAAACAAAAATTAATGCAAACATCATCAATAAGTATGAATAGCTTATTAACAATCCAATTATGCCATAACATCGAAAATTGAGCAAATAGGCATAGTGTTTACATATGCATACAACTTCATCTTTTTCATGTACAAACATAATACCTACAAATCAAGTCTACAATGATACATTACATGCTAATAGGGGTTTATTTTACATTTATATACCCACTCACCCATTGCCCCCCCCCCCGTCATTCTCACTCTCTCTCTATTCATACAAGTAATTATTTTCGCTGTCAGATGAACAGAACAGGTTGTGATATAATAATAGTATGTTCATTATTGTTATGCAATTAACTTTTCTTAAAATAAATATGTTTACAGATTTGACATAAAAACAAATATTAAAAAAAGCAGTCAAATAAGCGCTGAAATGATATATTTTTCCAAAAATTATAGCGGTAGCGATTTGGATACAGATCCAGTACAGCCCACTTCCCTATGGCAACAGCCATTCCTCAAACACTAATAATAATGACAGCGTTATGCTAAGAGTGAGTTATATGGTAACCACTTTGCATTAAATTTATCCTGAAGCATGTCCAGCTGGTGTACATATCTATCAACCTTCTTTAAGTGTATCAATTGTCTTAAAAACACAGGCAATGTAGGTTTTATTTCATTGATACGACATATATAAACAAAGTATTTTGCTTGTAGCAAAATAAAAGATAAACCTTCGTCCATTCTGTAATTTTCATCACAACCAAATAATACAATGCAAGCAGTGAATGATAATCTGTCACAATGCACACACTTATTTTTTATATAATTTTCTAATTCTTCCCAAAAGGTTCTGGTATGTACACATGCCCATAAATAATGAAAAACGGTGTCTTTTTCTGCATTACAAAAATTGCACAAGTTATTTTCTTTTATTCCCATTTTGTTTAAGATAGAGTTTGTAACAATAATTATGTTGTTTATTTTTTATTTGAAACCACCGTAGTTTTACTTCTGGGATAGTTTTAACATTATGAAATACTTTTGACCAATTAATTTGACTGCTTAAAATACGTTCCCAGTTTGTTGATGCAACTGGTAGTTTTGCTTTATCTATCATTACTTTGTAAAATATTTTAGATCCTTTTTGGTTTGTAATTGCTAAATCCAGGGCTTTTACTCTTTCGCGACAGGTGTTATTTATGACGTGTATACCATTTTTTCTCATATACATTTTAATCGTGTTCATAGATCCTAAAACATCCAGAGGACGAGCATTCAAGCCGTACTTTTGATTAAGTTCATTCATATTTAAGAATGATCCATTATCTTTTAAAAGATCTTTAACATAAATTATGTTTTTGTCTGCCCAATCTGGAAAATATAATATTTTATCATCAATCTTAAATTTTTCATTGAAAAAAATGGGTTTCATCTGGCTCGGATGTTTCAGTTTTGTCAAACAGAACGTGGTAGGCATCAAAAAAGTCTTTCCAAAATGGATTAACATTGGCTTTTTTCAGTTTTCCAGGTCCATATTTGTGAATCGTACTAACTTCTGAGAATTCATTATGTAATATTTTTGCCCATTTCGGTTGTTTGTCACCTAACAATTTATTGAGCCAATTTAATTTAAGTGAATAAATGTAGGCTTTGATATAAGGTATATTGATGCCCCCTTCTTCAATTGGATGAATTGCAATAGATCTTTTAATCTTATCCTTTTTCTTATCCCATATGAAATCAATGATCATCCTCTGGAGTTGTTGAACAAAATTGTTTAGTGGGTTAGGGTGTAAAATCCACAAATACACCAGCTTAGACAAAATTAGTAATGTTAGAATGCCTAGTGGTGTGCTGGATATTTTAGACCAAATATTAAATAATATCTTAGTTTCCTGAAATTTATCTTTCATATTTATTTCTATATAGAATTGTATTCTATAATTATAGAAAAAAATTCTATAATTATAGAATAAAATTCTATATTTATAGAAAAAAAATATATAATTATAGAATAATTATAGAATAAAATCTATAATTATAGAATTTTATTCTATATTACAATGACTCATGGGAAGGATCTTCGTCTGCTTTTGGTGAGGCCCTAAATGGGATGTTTAAAAAAAAAAATGAAATCGTGAAACCATCAATCATGAAAAAACAATAGACATATTTTAAGTTTATATACTTTATACAGCAGAAAAAAATCCAGTTTCTAATGATATTTGGTTACATATATGTCCCAAGAAGCGAACACGATGATACATATTTTGTTCAGAGTATTTTTTTTAATCCACCAAGTTCAAGGCAAAAGGGAGTAGATATATCAGACATATTTCACACAACCTGTTTCAAGCATCCCATGCAGGGCCTCAGCTGAAGAAAAAGTTAATGCTTCCCAGGGTTCCTTGTAACATAGGATGGTCTTCAAAAATATAGAAATCTTTCTAAAATTAATAATGCATTCTATAATGTTGGATAACTTTCTATAATGTTGTGATCATTCTATGTTATATAAATTATAGATACTGTTTAATATGAGAATATAGATACTGTTTAAAAACTTTTCTATGATATAAAGCATTTTGTTTATTTCTATAATATATAATGTCTGTTAAAGAATAAATTTGACACTAAAGGATAATTTCTTTCTTTAATTCAATATTATAGAATTCTCTTCTATAACATAGATTTATTTTTATAATAAGGAAGTAATTCTATAATGTTACGTACTTTTCTATAACATAGTGGCACACCATATTTAAATAATAAAACCATTCTATATTATTTAATGTATTCTATATAATATTCTATAGGTACAATGTATTCTATGATACAGAAGCATTTTTTAAATTTCTATAATATAGAATACAATCTATATTATAGAATATGTATTCTATGTTTATAGAATGGCTCCTATATTCAGAATTACGTTATAGAATACTTTTACGGATGGCGCTTCATACTTCTCCTTCTTTTTTGTGTTCTTCTTCTCTAATTGCATTTACAATTTTATTAATCGTATTATTTTGGATTTTATGTAAATGGCTTCATATGTATATTTTGTCTAACTAAGAATTGTATGTTTTCATGTGATGCTTTGTAAAACGCATGTTTTGTCCTGTGCACTCGTTTTTCTGTGCACTCTCATTTGTCCTTCATTCTTTGTTGTTATTTTGTTATCTTGAGGACAGGATGTAAAAAAGCTTTAATGCTTATTCCTTTTATCCTCAATAAAGATCATTTTGAACTTGACTTGATTTGACTTGACACACACACCACACAAACACAACACACACACACACACACACACACCACACACACACACACACACACACACACGCATACGCCTGCCACATACACAGACACACACGCACATAAACATACACACACATTACACACAAATAAACACATGCACAAACACACACCAGCAACACACTTTGACACCCCACCCCACCCCCACCCCCCCCCTCATCACACACACTCGCACTATGCACACACAAACACGCACGCACGCACATATACACACGCATGTACGCATTGCGCGTCAACACACACACACACACACAGACAAAAATAATGGAACTGTTCATGTTTATGGCAACATTTCAGAAATACATCCTGGAAGATCATGCGGACCAAATATTGAATGTCATGGTACGACCGTCTGTGATAATAACATATGCAGTAAGTTGGCTGTGTCAAGCTTTGCTTCTCACTGCTTTGATATTGTGTTTACTGTTTGTCTTAGTTTGGAAGCGTGTAGTTATTTGCACTCTTCTTCTTTACTTTTCTTCTTTTTCTTCTTCTTCTTTCTTTCTTTTGTCTTCTTTCTGATTGGAGATGTTTATCCCGTATCACGCACAAAGCCTTTGTTTAATCTGCTAGTGCCGCACATGATGCATGATTTGTGACTTCGTCTCATCCATTCCACCGACACACACGGCCTACTCCTACCGAAAAGTGGAATGGGCTTTCAAGTAGTGTGCACAAGATCTTTTTCTTCTTCTGCTCCTGCTTCTTCTTCCTCTTCTTCTTTTTCTTCCTCACATACTGGAACAAAAGCCGAATAAAAAAAAAGGCTAACAGACATTGGCCTGCCAGTAATCTTCCTTGCCGCTCCGTTAGTCTATGTCCCCGCAGATTTCCCCCCCCCCTCCCCCCCCCCCCCCAATCCCTGAGCCATGTTTTGTCCTGAAGAAAAGAAAGAGTGATTGAATGATTGTGACACGCGAGCGTGCTCACGCACACACGCACACTCACTCTCTCTGCCATTTACCAGGCAGCAGCACTCTCTCTCTCTCTCTCTCTTCTCTCTCTCTCATCTCTCTTCTCTCTCTCTCTACGCTCTCTCTCTCTCCCTCTCTCTCTCTCTCTTTCTTGCGAAAAAACATAATGATGATCACGTAACAGATAAAAACCAAAACAAAACATCAGAAAGACTTGTTTGGAACAAGGATTTTGAACACGAATTTGTTAACACTCTAGAGAGTATGGATATACAAAGAAGATTGACATTAGCATCAAAGGACTTAGAGGAGGATGTAGATGGTGCGCTCCAGACATTTATACAGTGTCTGAAGGAATCAAGTCGATGTATGTTGAAAACATTCCGTGGTAGCAGAAATTGTAAAAATAAATCAGAATGGTTTGACGAGGAATGTGAAAATATTAAAAAGGAAACAAGAAGGAAACTAAATTATTTCAGAAAAACTAGAAAAGAAGAAGATCGTCTAATATATGTTGAAGCAAGGAAATAATATAAATACTTATTAAAAACTAAGAAACGAACTTTTAACAAACTAAAGGCAGAGAGCTTAGCAAAGGATTTAAACAATAGCTCAAAATTTTGGAGCGAACTCAGAAAGTTAGGTTGTGGAACAAAAGAAAGAATTAATAATAATAACGTAAACACAGAAGAGTGGCTTAATCACTTCAATAACTTATTTTAAGATAATTCTGAAGAAAACATTGATAATACCGATATTGAGATTAATGTACTGGATGAACCTGATCATGTTCTAAATCAGAATATATCAGAAACGGAAGTAAGCCAGGCTATAGGAAAATTAAATGCTGAATTAGATGACATATCCGCAGAAATGCTTCAAACTGGGGGCAGGAGTGTTTTAAATTTCCTAACTAAATTATTTAACCAAATTTTTGAGAAAGAAATCTATCCTCAGGAGTGGGCTAAAGCTATCATTATTCCTATCTACAAAAAGGGTGATCCAGAAAATGTTGACAACTACAGTGGTTGGAAAATAATGATTTAATTTCAGAATGCCAAGCTGGTTTTCGCAGAAAACATTCAACAATTGATCATATATTTACTTTGAATGCAGTAATACAGAAGTGTTTATCTAGGAAAGGTAGAAAATTACATGTAGCTTTTGTTGACTTCAAAAAAGCTTTTGATTCTGTCCAACATCAGAAACTTTTACAATGCATTAAAAACAATGGTGTGAAAGGTAAGTTTCTTGCTTCTCTCAGAGCAATGTATTCTTCCTTATTACCATGAGCTTACATATTTGTTTGAAACTCCTGTTGGAGTTAGACAAGGGTGTGTATTAAGTCCAACTTTATTTTCACTCTTTATCAACCAATTAGCAAACCATACTAATAGAGATGGAAAACACGGAGTTCAGTTATTTCCAGATATTATGGAATTGTTCATTTTACTTTTTGCAGACGATATTGCATTGTTATCTACCACACCTAGTGGACTCCAGAATCAATTAAATATATTAATGAATATATTTGTAATGAGTAAAACTGAGTAAGTGTTCCACGCCTGACAGGCAGCATGGTCACGAGCTCTGATATGTTTTCACTGTAGTGTTGTACCTAGATCGTCTATTGTTGTGAAAAGTGTACAAGTGTAGCATGATGGAGTGGTGCGTGTATTGGTGCTTGTTTTTGTGCAGTTCTTCCACCTGATTTGCTAGTTATTTGGACTGCTTTTTTGTTTCAACTGTCCAACTCTCATGCTAACCAAGAAACGTCATTCCCCCTATACCAGCCTGCTTGCCAACATGTGGAACCCATTTCTTCCATCCCCCATCCTCCTCACCCCTCCTCTCCCCCATTCTTGTACGGGCCTCTCCCTCCACTTGTTGCCTCTACTCCATTCAGTCAAACCGCCCCTCACCACTCCCCCACCGCGCCTCTTTCTCGAATCTCCTACAGTCGAGAACAACTGCTGTCTGTTGCCCCAGCACCACTGGACCCCTCTGTAATGGAGGCCATCAAAGGAGTGGGAATTGGATACCATCTTCCTCGGGTCCGGAAACACCGTGGTGGCCGGCGGAAACAGAGAAAGATCAGCACAGTGTTTGGTAACAGACCTGATTCGGCCACCACTAAGCTGCCAACGCCTGACATCAACCAACACTGGGTCGGTCTACACGCCTTGCCTGTCTACCCCCTTACCTTCCTCTCACTGCCATCCTGTGGAACAATCACTGAACTGTACAAATACTAGCTGTACAACCAAGCGTTCCCCTGACAACCTGATACGTATTCCAACTACCCATGGGCCCTCCAGCACAACACAACGTAACGATTCCAACAGTCTACAACTGGCCCTCTTTAATGCAAGATCTGTCAGCGACCCACTGAAACGAGCAGAGATCCACTCTTTCATTACGGACAACGACTGCGATGTATTCGTAATAACAGAATCCTGGCTTCAAAAACAAGGCGATGAAGCAAAGTGTGCTGACCTGACACCATCTGGCTACACACTCTCTTCCTTCCCTCGCCCTACACGCGGTGGGGGGGATTGCGCTCATCTCTAAGAACTCTCTGGCCAAGCATCTTTCTACCTCCACTGCCTTTCCCTTCCAACACCCAAGCTTCGAAGCAGTTCGCGTTACCCTGGCAACGTCGTCTTCTCCTGTCCACTTCATCTGCGTGTACCGACCTCCACCAAGCCGCAAAAATAAACTGACAGACGCTATGTTTCTCAGTGAATTCCCTGACCTTTTAGAGTACTGTAATAACCTTTCTGGAAAGTGTATTATATTAGGAGACATTAATGTTCATTTTAATACTCAGCATACCCCTGTAACTACTAAGACGATTAATGCTTTGGATATGTTTCATTTTTTTTAGTCAATCTGTTACCGAGCCAACTCATGAACGTGGCCACATTCTGGACTGGGTAATTTATAGACCTGATGATGATTTGTTACGCTCTACTCATGTCACTCCATCTCTTGCTTCTGACCATTTCTGTATTGTTTGTGAACTATGTTTGTCTGTCCCGTCTGACACCCCATCGTACAGAGTCTCGTAATGTACGCGGCATGGATAGATCAGCATTTCAAGCAGAGTTGCGCGCGACTATCTGCCCTGAATCATGCCCCACGGATAACGAACTTAACAGCGCTCTCACTCGCGTTCTCGACACACACGCGCCGTTACGTCACCACCAAGAGCGTGCCGATAGACTGGAGCCGTGGTATCCTTTAGTCAGTACTGAACTGAACTCGGCTAAGTCAGAAAAGCGTGTAGCTGAAAGAGCATGGCTTAAGACCCCCCTTACCGTTACGAAACAAATCTTCAACGCTGCGAAACGAAAAATAGCGAACATAGTGTTGACAGCAAGATCCTCCTTTTACACTGACCAAATAAACAATGCAGTGACCTCTAGTCGGCTGTTTTCTATCTGCAGCAAACTACTGGGGCGTGAAAAAAGCACCCCTCTCCCTACCACCCACCCTGTCAGTGACCTTCCTGATGTCTTTAACGACTACTTTGTTCAGAAAATCCAGCTGATCAGAAACGAACTTGATCAGGCTTCTTCTACACCTACCACCCTGTTAGACCAAATAGGAACAACATCCACGTTCTTGGAATTTCAGCCAGTTACTGCCTTTGAATTAAAGAAGATCATTCTAAAAGCAAAACCCACTTCCTGTCCTCTTGACCCTATACCGACGCCACTTTTCATAGAGTATCTTGATGAACTACTCCCTACTCTCACCCATATTGTCAACAACTCTCTAACATCTGGCTCCTTTCCATCTGTGTTCAAAACTGCCATTGTCAAACCACTTCTAAAGAAATCATCCCTTGACCCAAACACTCTCAAGAACTATAGGCCTGTATCCAACCTCTCTTTCATATAAAAAATCATTGAGAAATTAGTTCTTCATCAACTCCTAGGCTATCTCAATGAACATCAACTCATCAGTTGTTCACAATCAGCGTACAGGCCATTTCACAGCACTGAAACTGCACTGTTGAAGGTAACTAATGACATTCTCTTAGCTCTTGACTCTGGTGACGCGTCTATATTAACTCTTTTGGATCTTTCAGCTGCTTTTGATACTATTGACCACCATATACTCCTTAAGAGGCTTCAAATCACCTATGGAATATCAAGCACTGCTCTGTCATGGTTCTCGTCTTACCTCTCTGGTCGAACTCAGTCTGTCTCCATCAATGACTCATCTTCTGCAATGGTTGGCCTCACATGTGGGGTTCCTCAAGGCTCAGTACTTGGACCAGTCCTCTTCATCATGTATACTAAACCTCTGTCCGAGTTGATCACTTCTCATTCAGTTGATTCTCAGTCTTTTGCTGATGATACACAACTCCACAAGCCTGTATCCCCATCTACCATTCTTCCTTCTATATCTTCACTTGAATTCTGCATTCGCAACATCAAATCATGGATGCTACAAAACAAACTGAAGCTGAATGACGACAAAACGGAGGCCTTGTTCATCCACTCTCCGATCTAGACAACTTTCGTACCCAAAGCCTGATTCCATCTGTGTCTGTGACACTCAAATACCTTTTTCTCCTTCTGCTAGAAATCTTGGCTTCCACATCTCTCAAGATATGAGTGTTGACTCACAAGTTCAAACTATCTGTCGGTCAGCATACTGTGAGCTGCGTCGCATTATTTGGTACGATTCGCCATCTCCTGTCTATAGATACTACTAAGATACTAGTCTGCGCTTTTGTTCTCTCTAAATTAGATTATTGTAATTCATCCTTTTGTAGAATGGCTGCCCCCAACACTTTCACTGACAAAGGCTTCAAAAAGATCCAGAACTATGCTGCCAGACTTGTTCTCAAGGTCTCTAAGTATCATCATGTTCAACCACTCCTGATATCCCTCCATTGGCTTCCCATAAAAGCACGTATTTACTACAAAATGTCCACCCTGTGTCATTCTTATTTCTTATTTCTCTGGAAATACCCTTAGCTACATCTCTGACATGCTTTCTGTCTATACTCCATCAAGGCAACTGCGGTCATCTTCAGATTCCAAAATTCTCTGTGTTCATAGTACACGAACAAAAATGTTTGGTGAGCGCTCCTTTTCCTTTTCGGTCCCATCAGTTTGGAACTCCTTACCACGCGAAATTCGCCATATCCAGTCCTTGC
>JAGGCT020001959.1:0-10000 GCA_017654935.2 Phymorhynchus buccinoides
CCGTGCATGACTATACACAACCATGCCATACCGTCTCAGTTTGGTGAGATAACAAGTAAAACATGCGCTTGCTTTTTAATCTTTTGTTTCTGTTTTTGGATAGCACAAATTTTTTTGTTTTGTTTTTTTGTAAGCTTTCCTCGCACTTTTTCTGAGCAATATATGTGAGGAATAAGGAATGGGGAAAAAAAAGCGTCCGTAGATATATATTCAGGAGACTGCTCCAGAGCATGTCATTGAGAAAGCATTGTCTTGAATGCCTGGTAGCCAACAGTGGCCCAACAATCCGTCAATTGTGTAAAGGTGTTTTGCGATTTCGAATTTTAAAACACCCACTGATGTTCATGCGCATCTGGGAGTCACGTGACATTTTAAAATTGATTTTTTTTTGTCTTCGATTTTACAGCCACCAGGAAAGGCCGAACTATAGTTGGAACAGTTGGAACAGTTTTATTTGAGCTTTGGCCCCAGGGGGGCTTTTAAGCTAATACATAGATAACAACAAACACAATGGCAGACACTGGTGAGTCAAAAAGAAAATAAGAAAACATACATTCAAATATGAATAACAACAAAAAGACTTAATGATCTAGGAAATAAAATTCACAACAAAAAGACTTAATGATCTAAGAAATAAAATTCAAACTAAAAGTATCCCATAACTACCTACTATTTTTCAAAAAACGAGAAAAAGAATAACAAAGACATTTGTTACAGAGCAGTGGCTTAAACTAAAAGACAAGCAAGTAGGCTTCACAGGTAGGGTTTATGTCCGCATTTAGGTGTTTCTTAAAGTTTTAGAAAACAAAGTTACAAGTATATGGATAAACTTTGCGAGTTTAGATTTCCTGCAGGTATTCATTAAAGTACTAAATTTAATAACATTGGGGTGACGCTGAAAATATGTGGGTAATAGCTCTGACCTATGATCTTTTATCAAAGGAAAAGAACAAGCAAACAAATAGTGAAATTCATCACCAATTTCATTCAGTTCACACAGGGTACATTTTCTTTCTTGCCTAGGGATATCCAAAAATATATCCTGCTGTACGGGAAACTTATGATTGCAAATTCTAAACTTTATCACCATCAACATGTGAATCAGTGTGTGGTTTACAACAGAGAGTGTCTTTAGCATAATGCTACGCCATCATGGGGGTCGTCATCTCTATCAAAGCGAATGGGAGGGAGAAAGTTTTGTTATAAGTAGAGAGTTATTAGAATCTGTGGGACTTGGCCAACTTTCGGAGATAGATAGTAAAAAGCAAGGGAATACAATTATCTGAATAACATCCCGGCTATTCTCTGAAATAACCCAATCATGACTCTGTATCCACAAATGTCAACATCCATTTAAGTGACTGAACCAACCAGAACAAGGAATAAGAAGCTGGGAATCCGGAATGACATTCGTTTTCACATATTCAACTTAAGTAAAAGTAAGCTGACATGTTTTTGGTTCCATTCGTGGGTAAAATATCACCATATTTAAACCTAAACTAAGCTCATAAAGATTTGTGTATTGTAGCCTACATGAATGTAGTGTAATGAAAATAGTAGGACTTTATCTACACAGCAATATTTCACCAGGATCATGCCTTACAGATGTTGTCACTGTTGGATAGTTGTACGACTGAAATCGTATGTGTGAGTCGATGCCTTAAGGAAATAAAAACATACATAGGCACTGCATTTGAGCTGATCTACTCAGAGAGTACATTCTGTGCTGGACTAATGCAACTAGGTTCACAATGTTGACCGTTTTATTGTCAGAACACAGGTCTGCAGTTCTGCATTCAATTGTCAGTGAGTGGACTGTTAATGGCCTGCTACACTGCATACGATTCGATTTACTACGATCCGATTTTGACATGTGTGAGGCATGATTGACGTGAAATTCTACTGTCTAGATATAAGTCTGATGAAATCATGCTAGTTATGTTCACTATATTTGTAATCTCCCGTACACGAATCTGATCAAATATCTTATCGTTGAATCAGACATTTTATTTGATTCGTGTATTGCGGTCTGCATGAATATTGTGAACGAAAACAGTAGAGTTATTTTTAGACGGAAGTATTTCACGTGAATCATGATTCACAAACATGGTCACAATCGTTTCGTATTGGGGTCAAATCGTATGCAGTGTAGCAGGCCCTTTAGCCTATATTTTACAGTCAATCTCCTGAGTGAAATCACCACAGCAGAAACTCCACCATGACCAATCCAGCTTCCTTCACTGCCCAGTTTTCTGAAGCCACAAGTGCAACAGAGAGCTCAGGCCATGCCAAAGACAATACGCCTAGTTGGCACGACCTGAACCGACCTTACATACACGTGTCTTATCTAATCGAGGATGTTGGTCATCGTATTATAGTTGGTTTAGGACTTGGTGGAAATTTTATGTTAACTTTAATCCTGGTTCGTCTTCCATCATCCACGTACAGTGTTTTCTTCAAGGTTCTGGCTGTGTCAGATCAGTTGGTGTTGGTACTAGGTCCCTTTGGACGCTTACTCCACAGGGATTTAGATGTTCAGGAGTTAAGGGATGGCAGCTCCTGGCAGTGTAGGGTTGCCATGCTTGTAGTTCAAACAGTGTCAGCTCTGTCATCATGGATGCTGGTGTCACTCTCCATGCTCAGAGCTGCTTCTGTGCTGTGGCCACTTCGTGTCAGTGCTATGTGGACTAAGAGAAAATCAAGAACTGCTGCTGTTATAGTGATCGTCACTCTCACTGCGATCAACTGTCACGTCGTTGAAAATTATCGTATCGAAGAAAACAAGTGCGAGATGTTTGGACCAGCGATTCCCTTGAAATGGATTCGTGAATTTCAGACTCGCTTGCTTCCTGCCATGTTACTGGCTGTCAGCAACGGAGTTCTGTTCTGGACGTTGGTCGGTTCTGACAGAACAAAAAAATACCCTGCACAGCAAACCATCGAGGATTCCATACAACAGAAAGTGTCTTCACTGACTGTCACCTTGATTGCCGTGAGTGTTTGTTTTGTGCTGTTGAGCATGCCTGTCACGGTGTGCTTAGTATTGAAGGAACATGCAGACATGGATGACCCAATTCAAAACGGGCAGTTCCGTGTGTTTTGTGATGCCAGCCATGTGCTGTGGTACTCATATAGCGCTGTCAAGTTTTATGTCTATTGTTTGTGTCACAGGAAGTTCAGAGCAGAGTTTGTCACAACACTTCAAGAATTTTACAGATTGTGCCTTGAGACTAAGAAGCATAATTCATAGCACAGTTGCATATACATTCATAGCACAGCTGTCTGATTGTTTAGGAATAATTCTTTATAGACGTATCAACCAGAAACAAATGATGTAAAAACTGTATTCAAAAACTTGATTTTTCTGTATATTTGATAGCAAAATGTATGTAAATCTGTGTGATGAATATCTTAAGACATGCATTTCTACATATTTGTTTACAAAGTGTATGTAAATCTGTGTGGTAAATATCTTAATGCCAAACAATCACAATGACGAAAAACAGTAAATATGTTATAAAATGAAGTAATGAAAAATATAATAATACTGAAAATAACAACATATAAATGTCATGGAAGAGATTTCGAACCAATTGTTTTCCTTGAATTTGAAACTCAAAAGCAACTTTTGTATACCTTGCCTTGATTCTCTTTAATTTTTGCTATTTATAAAAACAATATATTTTCTATCGTTACATTTTCTATTACACACTTGAACATATTTTTCCAAATTTGACCAAGCCAGTACATTGCCACCAGTCATTTGTCAACGGCATACGAATATAAAAGCTAACAGAATATTGGATCAGGGGAAAACAGGCATTCTTAATATACTGAACAAAATCGAACACTTTAATTACTCATCAGAATCCAACTACCACTGCGTTCCATTTGTCGCTGTTACTAGTAGAATGGAGCACTCAGGTGATCTCAAACAGGATACATGGGATGCATTATTTGAACCTTATATGGACATACGGTATCTGATCCCTGAAATCTGCATACCAGTTGTGGTTGTCTTTGGGTCTTTTGGAAATGTGATGACAATTCTGATCATGAGTCGTCTTCCTTCATCCACATCAAGCGTCTTCTTCATGACTCTGGCAGTGTCAGATCAGATACTTCTGTTTATAGACCCGTTTGATATACTCAGATCTAATTATTTAGGGGTCATATACATTGAAGATGTCAGTTCCTGGCATTGCAAAATCCATGAGTATTTGATATACATGACTACAGCCGTGTCAGCTTGGATGCTTGTATCACTCACCTTGCTCAGAGCTGCATCTGTGCTGTGGCCACTTCGTGTCAGTGCTGTGTGGACGAAGGGAAAGTCACGAGCTACAGCTGTTATAATCATCGTCCTTGTTGGTGTGATTAATGCCCATTGGTTGTATGGGGTTGACCATCAAGAAGGAGTTTGCCAAATGTTTGGATCAAGCATGTACCATTGGTTTTATGAATTCATTTGGCCGTGGATAGACTTGTTTCAATCATGCCTTTTACCTTCCATGTTACTGTTTGTAAGTAACATTATTCTTGTGTGGACACTGGTCGGATCGGTCAGAGCAAACCAACGTCTTTCTGCACAACAAACCACTCAGGAGTCCAGACAACAGAAAGTGTCTTCACTGACTGTCACCGTGATTGCTGCAGGTATTTGCTTTCTCCTTCTGACGGCGCCCATAAATACTGAAATGTTAGTAAACCCTTACACTGATTATAGTGACCCAGTAGTTAGTGGACAGTCCCAGGTGTTTCATGCAGTGGGATATACCCTGTGGCAGACCAACAGTTCAATAAACTTCTACCTGTACTGTCTGACTGGGACTAAGTTCACAGCAGAGTTTCAGAACATGATGTTGGAATTTTACGCTATTTTCCACAAGACTAAAACTACATCTGTCAGAACTAAACGTGAGTGACGCTACCTTGTAGACCTTCCAGTGATCCAGACAGTTGACTTAACGGATTAAGTTAGCATTGAGATTATGTATTAAATGCACATGTAATTCAGGACTATAAGCCTGTACATTTAGCCAGCATATTACATTATTGATTTAAAAGGCGATTTGTTTACATACACTTGAATGGTGAACAGTGGAGCCACGCTGAATTGAGGACTGAAGAAGATTGTGGGTGACATGGAGAACGTTGTCTGTTACTGGGATCATATACTAATGTTCACACCAAGACATGGGACGAGCACATCAAAATCCTGCGAGAGCTCCTTCAGAAGCTGCAAGTACCAACCTGACCATCCGTCCAAGAAGGTGTCTCTTTGGTACGGGCAATGTTGACTTCATCGGCCACGGCTTTACAA
This sequence comes from Phymorhynchus buccinoides, assembly GCA_017654935.2. Lineage (NCBI taxonomy): Eukaryota > Metazoa > Mollusca > Gastropoda > Neogastropoda > Raphitomidae > Phymorhynchus > Phymorhynchus buccinoides. Next base: position 5,324 of record JAGGCT020001959.1, read on the forward strand.
AACTGGCATTTGCAGACTCTTTAGTTGCTGCCGGCTAGGCTTCCAGAGGCGGGAAATGCGAATGACTCAACCTCTTGGAAGCGCCAGAAACAAGTGGGAAAACAGAGTGGAATTTGTGCTCCGTATGTTTTCGTCCACTGCTTCTAAACAGACTTTCGATTTGCCAAACATTTTGGTGTGAGCATACATAGGTGTGTGGTGAACAGCATTGTGTGAACAGTGATTCGAACCAAAAGCTAGTTGTGGTGTAATTAGTGTTAATTAATAAACCACGCTTTGTGTACATTATAGCACTCAGGGTTGGAATAGAACAGCAGTGCGCGCTATTTTAAAGGCCTAGGTTTTTCCCTCAGTACCACAGATTTATGTGGCATTTTCCTCGGCGTGTTCTGTCTAAAGTAGCCAGTGTTGATAAGTGTGCTTTTACATATAAGTTCTAGAGTCATCTTGTGTTTAAAGTGTGTAGTTAGTTAGGTGCTCAGTCGAACGGTAGCTGAGCAATTTAAATTGAAAGACAACTAGTGTCAGTGTGTAGTTTCTCCACAGCACAAAGCAAAGAGGAACACTCTTTACTAGGCTATACTCTTCAAGCCACCAAGCCTTGCTGCACTGCTGCGCGCGTGTGTAGTAAGCAAGCTGCCAGCGACCAAATAGAACTTTGGCTGTAGCAGCCCACTTGTGAAATCCTGCCTGCGTGCTACCTTTGCTGCCGCGTGAAGTCTTGCTACGGTCAAGGAATGGGAGGGAGGGATGGATGGGGAAGGAAGGAGATGCAAAAGAGGAGGAGGTGAGTGGGTTTCACGATAGCGCATATGTGGGAACTAAACGATCCAAATTGAACGGCCGTGCGGCCGCAACTTAAGTGAAGGGAAGAAAGGCCTTCATGAAAAGAATGTATGTAAAATCAAAGAAGCCGAACGTCCGACTGCTAAGAAGCAAGTCTGTTAGTTCATGGGGCTTGCCAACTACTACCGTGAGTACATCCCGAACTTCGTGGCCATCACCGCCCCTCAGATGGATCAAACCAGGTCACATGGGGAGAGACCCAGGAACGAGCCTTCACTACTGTCCAGTAGGCCTTAGCTGAGAAACCTGTTCTCCACCTGTCGGATTCTTCTCAGACGTTTGTGCTGCAGACGGATGCTTCAACTGAAGGGGTTGGAGCTGTCCTCCTCCAACCACATGATGGGAAACCACACCCAGTGAGTTACGCCAGCAAGAAACTGAGCAGAGCCAAAAATAATTACTCTACAATAAAGAAAGAGTGTTTGGCCATCGTATGGGGCATGTGCAAGTTTGAATGGTTTCTGAGAGGTGTACCTTTTGTGTTGCAAACTGATCATCAGTCACTGAGTTACTTGAACTCTGCTAAGTTCACCAATGCACGCATTATGAGATGGGCCATGCACTTGCAGAACTTAGAGATGAGAAATGGAAGCGATCAAGGGCTCAGAAAATGTTGGTGCAGACTATTTGAGTCAGCCAGTTTGAGCAGTGTATTGTTTGATTGACTTTGACCCGAGGTGGTTTTCTTTATTCACGAAGTACTGATATTGTTTTGTGTTAATTGCTTGAAAAGGAGTTGCCTTTTTTGTGAATATTCATCTAACAGATATCGTTGTGCTTGGAAATAAATTTCCTTCGTAAACGTTGTTCTTAACAGTGGGGTATGTTACGGTGCAACGTGTAGATTTCATTTTTATAAAGGTTTTACATTTGATTGGAACGAGATTGTAGTGGGAACTGTAGACATTCCGGGTTTAAGTTACTTTTGCTTTGATTGAGATGGTTCAGACTAAATATAGATCCGCCACAGTTTCATTCAGTTTCATTTATAGTTAGAATTAACTAGAAGGTTCAAGAAATGTATCCAAGCTGGTAGAGTACTCTGTCACATTCGGGCAGTTACGGAAAGATCTTGGAGAGTCAAATAACCCACTGTTTACCAGATGACTAGGTCGTGATCCCACAGCTGTTCCAGGAGTAACTGTTAGTTTCAGCCGACTTTACATGAGAAACATTTCATAAACAACATTTGCGATAAAAAGTGTATTATTTAAGAACAATTTCTACTAAATAAGTTGCATGGTACTGTTCAACAAAAACATTTTTTTACCATAAATCTGATAGAAGAAATATAATAAAAAATACTACGAAGAACATACAGCCAAAATATTTTAAAGAATAAATTCTTGGTTGTATTTTTATCAAAGATTTCTAGATTCAGTCATTTAACTAAACAGCTTAACTTTGTGTGCAACGGAACGGCCGTGGTGAAAGATTCAAAAGAAGGGTACTAAGTCAAGTCGGACCACAACAACTCCAAACGATCATGCAATCGTAACATTAGGATGCATGAGTTGCTTGAGAGTTTTGAGTTCCGCCTGAGTAAACTTTTATTTGTGTGTGAACGTCCTACTGTACAGTAAGTAACTTGCATGGGTCGATGCGGACATGGAGACACTTCGACATTTTATTGTCATCACCTGGAAGAGAGAGAGAGAGAGAGAGAGAGAGAGAGAGAGAGAGAGAGAGAGAGAGAGAGAGAGAGAGAGAGAGAGAGAGAGAGAGAGAATACAAATACGAATACGAATGTTTAATGAGCGTAAACGAATAAGCTCAAGCTTCTTTACACCATGCCATCGAAGGGGAAAAAAGATAAGCCAAATAACATGAAAAGGAAAACACAAAGAAAGTATAAAATGCATAAAAAGAATGGAAAATAACAACAGGCATGTTCACAGTAAATTGAAGAACATGGGAGAGAGAGAGAGAGAGAGAGAGAGAGAGAGAGAGAGAGAGAGAGAGAGAGAGAGAGAGAGAGAGAGAGAGAGAGAGAGAGAGAGAGAGAGAGAGAGAGAGAGAGAGAGAGAGAGAGAGAGAGAGAGAGAGAGAGAGAGAGAGAGAGAGACAGACAGACAGACAAACAGACAGACAGAGAGAAAGAAGGAGGAAAGGCTGAGACAAGAAGCTGACATGAAGTATCTCTACATGCAGCAGTTGCTGAATTTGGTGAGTTTTTGCCAAAAGCAGGAAACAAACGCTCTTTGCACATGAAATGGCATGCGAAACGCCACGTTTCATACAAACTCTACGTTCTCCATTGTAATACACGATTTTCGGAAGAAAAACAACAACCTAGGAGAGAGCACTTCGTGAAAATTAAGAGTTGTTTACATCCATTACTCGGTCAAATACCATAGCAACAATGGCGTCGAGGTTTGAAACCGCAGGATGCGAGTCAGCAACTTGCAAATGTTTTTTTTTTAAAATGAGGACTCGCCAGTGGCCACAAACTGATAAAACTTGCAAAATGTACCGTAAAAATATAAGTTACATCAATTTTAGAATAACGCACGGTGTTCTAAGTGCTGAAAGTCTGCTCAAACACATGAGGCGAGAGCCAGGGATCTACCTGATGGTAGAGTAACTTCCCCTGTTTGACCGATTGAATTAGGCAACATTACTCCCAAACACCATGAAATTACTCCCATTCATTATTTCCGAACAATTCCTATTGCCTTGAACACTGCAAGACAGAGACTCACTTCTTAAGAGCGGGTGCTATGAGCAATTTTGGAAATATGGCCCAAAAAAAGATCAAAGAAACGCCATTTCCGAAAAAGCTTGTGAGCGCCCTCGAACTTGCTTTTCAGCATGATCGCTGCGAGCTATCTAATGAATCATGGGAACAATAATAACATTTTAAAACTTCTGGGTTTTTAAGTCTCACGTGAAGGAGAGTTAAAATGGAAGCCCACACAAACCATTTGGACAGAGAGGTGTATTCCTTACTCCTTCACGAAATGTGTGTGTGTGTGTGTGTGTGCGTGCATGTGTGTGTGTGTGTGTGCGTGTGCGTGAGCTGTCTTTTTCTTCTCAAATCGCACGTGTGCTTGATCAATTCTACGCCTACTGCCTTTGGTGAAACGCATGTAACATTGTCATTGGGCATGGTAACGTGCATTTTCTGGCCGCTTTTGATCGTATGTTAGAAGCTTTTTTGCGATCTCTTGCTCTTCACCGTCTAAGGAATACAATTGATTACAAGCGTTTATTGTTGTGTTCCATCGAGCATCAGTACATAATGCTAAATCCTCGGATATTTCGCCTTCGCAGCAATGAACAACAAAATCCGTCGCCATGAGTTTTGTGTATAAAGGGGCGCTACTCATAATGAGTGTTGGGTAAAAAGACGTTTTCGTAACTTGTGTTTTCGCCGACTTTTTTGCGATTTTTTTCAATAATATCGAGAGGTTCGCAAGTTCTAGACCATATAACTTGTTCTTTGGTATGATTTGTCTATAGTGTAATAGTGAAAGAAAGTGATTTATATCTACAGTCTAGCACAGAGGTATGATTTTTCTCCGTTGTAATAGGAAATCTTTCTTCTGGCTATCATGCACTTAAGAAAACCCTCCTAACATATGTGACCTAGCACCACGAAAGGGACCCTTTAACCCTTACGCTGGTTGTCGCGACTATTGTCGCGATAGATCTATGCTACCCTAGACTGGTTGTCGCGACTATTGTCGCGATATATCTATTTTACCGTAGGGTGCTTGTCGCTGCTTCGCTCGAGTCAGTAACGTAACAGCAATGGTATAGATAGTTAGTATGTGCATGAAACGACCTTGTAACATGAAAATTATTAGTTTGGGCTCAATATTTTACACA
>JAGGCT020001959.1:15000-17263 GCA_017654935.2 Phymorhynchus buccinoides
AACTTTTGTGTAAGAATTAAAGTGTTTGTTAGATTGGAGAGGTAGTATAACTTATCAAGATTGTTAAATATATCATGCATTGAAAAGTCAGAACTTTTATTGCTGGGTATCATTTTAACGGTACGTTTCTGTAAGGAATATAATGGTTTTAGGACAGAAGGAGCACACTTTCCCCAAGTAACTGAGCAATAATCTAGACGTGATTGTATAAAGGCAGAATAAAAAAAAGTTGTCTGGAGCGTTCATCTAAAAAAAAAAGCTTGATTTGTGATAATTGAAAAACATTAGATGATAGTTGTTCAATAAGGTAGTGAATACGATCATGCCACAGAAGATTTTCATCAATAATGACGCCTAATAATGTATGCTGAGTTACTTGTTGAATGTTGTTTCCTTTATATTTAATCATCAATTTGGTATATTTCGTGCATTTTCTTTTTTGACGAGGACATAGCAACACGAAAGCCTGATGAAAGCTCTAGGAGCAGAAAGCTCTCTCTCTCTCTCTCTCTCTCTCTCTCTCTCTCTCTCTCTCTCTCTCTCTCTCTCTCTCTCTCTCTCTCTCTCTCTCTCTCTTCCCCGTCAATCATTCTATACATTTCAGTATATATTTGAAATAAAACAAATGCACGTACAAAAAATATTAGCTAGATTTAGACTTGGCGTTTCAGCTTTTCGTCTGAGACAGGTTGCATTTTGTATTTGTTTGTCCCAAATATTCAGTCATGAGGGAAAAACATATTCCTAAAAAGTTATATAACCACCCTTCTGCGTTTAAATTAACTTTATTGATGTGTAATTCTAAATGTACATTAAAATTAGCCAACTTTCGTTAATAAGCTTTTAAGATCCGTTACGGAGCTTTATCATTTGATAGTTGACATATTTGTGCATTGTGCTTGTTTACTCTATAAGGTAGTTTTGGGCGCCGGTGATTTGTTGTCAACGATGCTTTTTGTGTATGTTCGCTTCATAATTTAACTCTTGGCACTGTTGATTTGTTGTCATCGATGCTTTTTGTGTATGTTCGCTTCATGGCACTGTTGATTTGTTTATCGACTCTTTAACTCATGGCAAGGCCAATTTGTTATCTTTGATGCTTTTTGTATGTTCACTTTATAATCCAGCTTTTGGCGATGTTGATTTTGTTTTCAATGTTGCTTTTTGTTTATATGTTCGCTTATAATGGAGTTCTTTGTGCTGATGATTTGTTGTCATTGTTGTTTCTCCTTTTGTAACCCCCTCCCATCTGACATGGGCAGAAGGCCTGGATCAGTAAACTTTGTGAATTATGAATTGTGCGCATTATCTCTTCCCCGTGATCACCCACAACAATACCTGGTAAGAATTGACCTTTTCTTCATCATAGCAACATACGTTCAATTTCTAAAGGATGGACGAGCATATCGTTATAATCACAGCATGTCTCCAATATTGAGATTATAATTTATGTTTTCAATATCATAATTAGCACTTTGTAAAGATGTATCGTCAGCGAACAAATCACAAATCAAAGCATCTGTAATGGATAATGGGAGATCACTAATGTAGAGAGGAAATAATAGTGGTCCCAAAATTGAACCTTGGGGGACACCTCTGGTAATGAATCTCTTGGAAGAAATGGTTCCGTCTGAAAAGACAGACTGGGAGCGGTTGTACAGGTAAGATCTAAAGAAACATTCTGCATTCTTATCAATACCATAGACCTTCAACCATTCAATCAATCAATCAATCTTTTCATTGTCCATTTTACAGGAATTTATTTTTTTGCAGCGATAAAACAAACAAAATAACACAATAAAGACAGAGACATAGTATGTAGAAAAGTTTATCTAAAAGAAAATCATGAAGATTATGATTATTATTATTATTATTATATGATTATTATTATTATTATTATTATGATTGTTATTATTATTATTATTATTATTATTATTATTATTATTATTATTATTATTATTATTATTATTATTAGAAGAAGAAGAAGAAGAAGAAGAAGAAGAAGAAGAAGAAGAAGAAGAAGAAGAAGAAGAAGAAGAAGAAGAAGAAGAAGAAGAAGAGGAGGAGGAGGAGGAGGAGGAGGAGGAAGAGAGGAGGAAGAAGAAGAAGAAGAAGAAGAAGAAGAAGAAGAAGAAGAAGAAGAAGAAGAAGAAGAAGAAGAGGAGGAGGAGGAGGGAGGAAGAAGAAGAAGAAGAAGAAGAAGAAGAAGAAGAAGAAGAAGAAGAAGAAGAAGAAGAACAAAAAAGAAGAAAACGAAGAGGAG
>JAGGCT020001960.1:0-7500 GCA_017654935.2 Phymorhynchus buccinoides
CCCCTATATTTTTGGGAAAATCGTCTGTTCTCTCCTCATCAGTCCTGCCGCCTCTTGCAAGACATGACGGAGATCCCCCTGGAAGGGTTCCTACTGACTCTGACTTGAATGAGTTCATGTAATTCTCTCCTCATCAGTCCTGCCGCCTCTTACAAGACATGACGGAGATTCCCCTGGAAGGGTTCCTACTGACTCTGACTTGAATGAGTTCATGTAATTCTCTCCTCATCAGTCCTGCCGCCTCTTACAAGACATGACGGAGATTCCCCTGGAAGGGTTCCTACTGACTCTGACTTGAATGAGTTCATGTAATTCTCTCCTTATCAGTCCTGCCGCCTCTTACAAGACATGACGGAGATCCCCCTGGAAGGGTTCCTACTGACTCTGACTTGAATGAGTTCATGTAATTCTCTCCTTATCAGTCCTGCCGCCTCTTACAAGACATGACGGAGATCCCCCTGGAAGGGTTCCTGCTGACTCTGACTTGAATAAGTTCATGTAATTCTCTGCTCATCAGGCCTGCCGCCTCTTACAAGACATGACGGAGATCCCCCTGGAAGGCTTCCTGCTGACTCCAGTCCAGAAGATCTGCAAGTACCACCTGCAGCTGGCCGAGCTGCTAAAGTTCACCCCGCACGGCCACCCGGACTTTGCCCATGTGCAGCGGGCCGCGGAGGCCATGAGGAGCATGGCCAAGCTGGTCAACGAGAGGAAGAGGAAGATGGAGAGCATCGAGACGCTGGCTGAGTGGCAGGCCTTGGTCGATGACTGGGAGGTGAGAGAATGAGGAATGTTCTTACATTATTATGGCTCACTCATAAAAAGGATGTCTGAATTATAGTCTAGCCCTGCGATAGATGTTTAATTAATGAAACATGGAAACTGTTGTTAAAGAACTGTGCAGACCTCGTTTTGCTACACATTATAAGTAGCATTCTACTTCAATTTGGAGCTCACAGTTCTTCTAAGCTGACAATTATGCATTTCAGTCTTTGACAGCTACATTATTTTCAGTGAACGGTGCTGGAAGGCTTTACTAGTGAATATAGGAACTAACACGTTTTGGACACGTTTTGCACCAAGACTATGCATGGCTGGCATATAAGGGGTAGCCAGGTCTGATGCTAAAGTGTTGATTCCTGAATGTTGTGTTTCACCGTGCAGGGCCCTGACATTCTGGACCACAGCTCAGAGCTGATCTACTCTGGGGAGCTGAATGAGTTAAAGTGTTGATTCCTGAATGTTGTGTTTCACCGTGCAGGGCCCTGACATTCTGGAGCACAGTTCAGAGCTGATCTACTCTGGGGAGCTGAATGAAGTGTTGGTTCCTGAGTGTTGTGTTTCACCATACAGGGCCCTGACATTCTGGACCACAGCTCAGAGCTGATCTACTCTGGGGAGCTGAATGAGTTAAAGTGTTGATTCCTGAATGTTGTGTTTCACCGTGCAGGGCCCTGACATTCTGGACCACAGCTCAGAGCTGATCTACTCTGGGGAGCTGAATGAGTTAAAGTGTTGATTCCTGAATGTTGTGTTTCACCGTGCAGGGCCCTGACATTCTGGACCACAGCTCAGAGCTGATCTACTCTGGGGAGCTGAACAAAATCAACCCCCAGGGCTGGTCCCAGGAGCGCTACTTCTTCCTCTTCGACCACCAGCTGGTCTACTGCAAAAAGGTACACAAGCAATTGAAAGTGTTCACCGTACGTGTTGGTAGACGCAGTACATTGTACTATTTTCTTCTTGACCACAGCACAAAATTTATAATTGACCGTTTCTTCACTCCTGTGGACTTCCTCGGAGTGACTGACTTGATGACGACGTCTCAAATCTTCGTAAGATTGGCGGAAACACCTGAAAATCTCAGCTGAGAATGAGGCATTTTCGTCAAGTCAATCACTCTGAGGAAGTCCACAGGAGTGGAGAGAACTGTCAGTAAGGTCAATTATAAATGTTGTGTTGTGTAAAGAAGAAAATGATACAATGTAAGGTAGTAAGCTGCGGTGTACATGTTTGGGGGGGGGGGGGGGGGGGGGGGGGGGGAGAGAGGTGAGAGGAGGGAGAGAGAGAGAGAGAGAGGGGGTGGGATGAGGAAAGGATTCAAAGAGGAAAAAAGTGTGCAACATTTTTTAGGTTTTATTGAAGAACAGCTTTGGATTCATCAACAGAATAATTGATGTTATACAAGACTAGACAAAAAACACAAACGCCCATCATATCATTTGTGGCTAATTGTCAAGTGAATTGCTCACTTTTCATCTGGCCATATCGATGGTTGTGACACAAAAATTCAAAATTGATGTTGTATTACAACATTTATTGAGATAGAATGACCATTATGTATAACCAAACGGAGGGATTTGATAGAGGAGGGAGAATTATTTTTGCATTTACGATATTGCAGAATTTGTTCAAGAAGAACAGCTTTGGTGACAAGGGCAGATAATCTACATGGTCTACTGTATCGGAGGACTTGTTCAAGAAAAAAGAATTGTTTTTAATATTAAGACGTAGGCCGGTTCACATTAGACGCGTAAGTTCCGTACGGAAAACCCTAAATAAGTGGAAGAAATAAGGATAAAAGTTTATGCATATAGTGGAAATTTGGACACGTGCGCAAATCTTTCCCCTTCTTTGTTTCACTTATTTATGGATTGTGCACGGGTTTCCGCATGGAATATCCGCTTATGTGTGTACATGGCCATAATGAAAATGGTGTGTATTATGTTTCAGGACTTGTTGAAGAAGAACAGTTTTGGCTACAAGGGCAGAATCAACATGGACCACAGCATCATTGTGCCTGTGCCCGATGGAAAAGGTCAGTGGATTGGTTACGTTCATTTGCCTCTGCAGTAAAGAAAGATGTTTTTAGTTCCCGAGCGAAGCTTCGGGAAGTATTGTTTTTGTTTCATCCGTGCGTCCATACGCAGTTTTTTCCCGAACTGCTTGTCAGAACCGCTTCAAATTTTGTGTGGTGGTGTGTCACCAAGAGAGGAAGGCATCCGCACATAAATAATTTAAATCGCGACCTTGACCTCGGCAAATGATCTTGAAAACCTAAAATCTGTAAAGGGCCATAACTTCTACACCATTGGACATAAGGTCTTCAAATTCAGCATGTATACATATAGGTGCATAGGTGTATGGCGAATCTGGTGGTGGTAAAGCGATCAAGATCGAGGACAAGGTCAAGGAGATCGGTAGGCCTTGAAAGTGGTTGGGGTCTAAAAATTGGGTTCTAAGCCATATTTTCCACATTTTTACTGAACAGAAGTGCTTCAGATTGTGTGTCGTGGTGTACGACATAGAGTAGAAGGCATCCGATCATAAATTATTGGCGTGCTGACATTTGACCTTGTTTTGACTTTGTTGGTTTTCTGTCGCTGTCACTGTCTATATGTGAACACCCTTCCTTTCTTTTATTCCCAAATACAGTGTATCACTCAAATTTTATAGTGCGCACCATTGAAGTTTGGAGCTTCGGTACATTAGGTATTTGGTGCTTTATAGTCACAGAGGCGTCTCTGTGAAATTCGGGTTGCTCCCACCTGGAGAATGCGTCGCAGCCAGAGGCGCACCACCCTTTTTTCTTTTCTTTTTTTTAATATTGTTCTTGTTGTTTTGTCTTTAATTTAATCACAGTTGTCATATTTTGTCTTTTAGTAATATATTTATTTTGATTTAAAAAAAAATATTTTGATGAAATTATGACTATGTAAACAGTGACGTTGCCATGCTACAAATAGCTCTTTAAAGTTGTGAGCTCTAAGTTCCGATTTTAATTTTTAAAAACATTGATTATCTTTCTGTCTTTATGAATGACCACTTTTAAGATGCATTCTGTGTTAAGAATTTTTTATTGGCTGGACTCTGGTCTTAAAGACCCACCAGATCATGTGTCAAAATCACGGGTTTCATGTGTTTTCCCTCTTATAGCTGGTAAGAAATCTTATTTTGACCAAGTGTGGCTCCCATACAAATGTCCTCATGCATGAAAACGAGACATCACTTTAAAGAGCAGCCTCGATCGTATACGAGGAAAGTGAATGTGGGCCACGGACCGACCCAGAAAAAAACAAGGGACGTAATCCAGCCGGCTCAGTGGGTCTTTAAAGACCCACCAGATCATGTGTCAAAATCACAGGTTTCACGTGTTTTCCCTCTTACACCTGGTAAGAAATCTTGTTTTGACCATGGTTCACTCCCATACAAATGTCCCCAAATATTCAAAACGAGACATCATTTTAAAGAGCAGCCTTAATTTGAAGTTGGGGGCATTTGTATGTGGGTCACAGCTACCCAGAAAAAAACCCAAGGGACTTAATTTTGGTGGGTCAGTGTGTCTTCAAAAATCTGACATGCTCACAAATCCTGGCATGTCTCCCCCACAGACGCCCAGTACAACGTAACGGTGCGTAACGCCTTCAAGATCCACGACCAGAGGCGGAACAAGTGGTTCCTCCTCGTGGCCAAGACGCCTGAAGTCTGTCAGAGATGGATCCAGGCCTTCAGCGATGAGAGACGAAGGGTGCAAGAAGATGCTGAAAACAGTGAGTGACTATCACGCTTAATTTCTGTCTACCTCTCTCTCTCTCTCTCTCTCTCTCTCTCTCTCTCTCTCTCTCTCTGTCTCTCTTAATTGTCAAATCGCCAATGGTGTGTCAGATGGTTTCAAGCCTTCAACTATGAGAGACAAAAGGTGCTGGAAGATGATGAAACAGCGAGTTACGGTTAATCTCCGTCTGTCTGTCTCTCTCTCTCTCTCTCTCTCTCTCTCTCTCTCTCTCTCTCTCTCTCTCTCTCTCTCTCTCTCTCTCTCTCTCTCTCTGTCTCTCTCTCTCTCTTATGGCCCAAACACCAGAGGTCTGTCAGAGTTGGATCTAAGCTTTTGATGTCGAGAGACGAAGGGTGCAGGAAATTGCTGAGAACAGTGAGTGATTTGTTGGTGTTGTTGTGTGTTTTTCTCAGTATGCATGGCCCATATTCAAATTTGTCAAAACGGCCACAATAACGGATATTTTATGGGCATATCTCTGGTTCTAATTGACATAGAGTCAAAATATGTTGTTGTGTTGCGTTTGTCTTATTGTTCTCTCTCTGATTGTGTAGGTTTTGTTTCCTTACGATCAGTGTGAAATTTGCCCTGCCGGTGCATATACTATATGGGTAAAAGAAAAACATTCTCTCGATCCTGAAACGGCACGTTTCAATGTTCTCTGAATCTTCCCAATCCTGAAGTGGTGACCTCATTAAAAATAATTTCCAAAATGTCCATGTCTGTGAATACAGGATGAGTGGGGGTGTTAGAATTGCGAATCGATCATCTTGTTTTAATCTGCCATCAGTGTTGGCGGAGATGATTTGATTTTATAAGACCATGGATCCGGATGACAAGACGGGGCCCGAATCCTGAAGACATTTTGCATCAGCTTTTCCAATTCTGATTTCAGGAGCACTCCTGAACTACTTTCACCTAAGGAACATGCCAACATGCAAGCTTACACACACACACACACACACATGTGCGCACCCACGCTTGCACGCACACACACATGCACATGGACGCGCACACACACTTAGTTTCTAGATCTTCCATTGTCATTGTCGAAAGTGTAGAGTGTACTGTAGAGTGGCACAGTGGTAGCGCGTCCGCCTTCGTGTCAAGTAAACTCGAGTTCGAACCTGGATACAGGGGATTTTTCCTCTCACTTAAATGCACTAGGCCTTACGGTCTGAACATGGAGTCTTTCTGATGAGACGATAAACCGAGGTCCCATGTGCCCATGCACTTAGCACAAGCTAAACCCAGTGCCAACGAAAAAGTTGTCATTTGGTCTAAATTTAACACTAACACACCACACCCCTTTCCTTCCTCATCAGTCACACAAAAATCGCATGCACAAACATTTTTTTTAAATGGGTGGCGTGCCTCTGGCTGCGACGCGCTCTCCAGGTGGGAGCAACCCGAATTTCACAGAGACGCCTCTGTGACTATAAAGTACCTAAATAATACCTGAAAGTTTGGTGTGTGTGTGTGTTTCCAGATTTCAACATCCCATCACACCTGAAGCAAGCCATAGTGACGACCTACAAACAGAAGTCCACAGGGCAAAAATCCAAAGGTGAGACATAATAACTCTATTGCATATTGAAAGAGCTCTGTTTCTCTGTCTCTCTATGTATCTCTGTCTCTCTCTCTCTGTCTCTGTATTTCTTTCTCTGTCTATGAGTCTGTCTCTAAACCTTTCCCATGTTTCTCTTTCTGTCTGCCTGTCTGTATTTAATCTTTCTCTGAGACTCTCTCTCTCTCTCTCTCTCTCTCTCTCTCTCTCTCTCTCTCTCTCTCTCTCTCTCTCTCTCTCTCTCTCTTTTGTCTGTCTACCTATCTGCGTCTCCCATATACGGACACACGCACACACACATACACACGCTCGCTCACTCTTTCTCTCCTCAATCTCTCTTCCTTCCCCAGTCCATCCCCCCCCTCTCTCTCTCTCTCCCTCTCTCTCTCCTCTCTCTCCCCCCCCCCCTCTCTCTCTCCCTCTCCCTCCCTCTCTCTCTCCCTCCCTCGCTCTCTAAAGCCACAAGTGTACATGGAACTAGCTGACGTGTTGCAGGCCTCTTACTGTGGCTATCCCGCTACAGGACAGATCGCTGACCGAGCACACAGACAGGTATCTGTTGCCTGCAGTGTGCCATGCTAGTTCTTTTCTAATCAGATTTCCGTGGCTTTGGGTTCAAATCCTAAACTGACATGCAATTTGATCCTTGGGCGTGGGGCTTTGTGGTTCCTGGTGTGAATTTTAACTGGCTGATTTGTCGCTAACATTGTACGTGCTCTGTGGTTTGTTTTAACACAGTTTTTCCTCAGCAATGATTATATTACATCTGAGTCATAAATAATCAATGAAAACTCACTCTATTGCAGTCTGCTGTATATATAAGCTCATCAAAATTCCATCGCTCCCTACATTTACTGTATTGTTGAAAATTTGGGACTTTCGTGGTGTTGCACTGCCTCTGGGCATTGCCTCCAGGATCGTTCCCACCATCTTTTATCTACTAATGTCCCATATGTGTCTGTTCCAGACCGGATCGAGGACGTTAAGCAGATTTTGATCACTCCGTACAAGTCTATACAAAGATTGTACTGATCAAGAGATAAACCAAACTTTGGAAATTAAATTTGGTTTTGTTGTTATGGGAGAGAAAAAAAGTGTATACCCACCAAAACATTCACTCGTCATTATTACCATCATCATCTGCATCGTGATCATCAACTTCATTAACCCACTGTAGGGTTATTTAAAGCATTACAGACAACATCCCATTAGTCGCAATCTGTTGCAGCGTGTTGTAGGAATTTTGACAAAGGGCGGGCATTTCATTACTCTTTTATGGTTAGCATTCAATTTCCTTCTCTTTTTCTTCTTCTTCCACCTGGGGATGTTTATCCTGCCCCACGCTCACCGGTCTTCATTCAGACCATTAATAGCGCAC
>JAGGCT020001960.1:12500-25000 GCA_017654935.2 Phymorhynchus buccinoides
CTGAAAACCGGACACATATCTACCTTATCCATTGTGGCCATAAATGGCCTGGGAATGCAGAAGAAGAAGTTTTATTTTGCTTACCAGGTACATCTATTCTTCCTAGTCTTGGATGGAAGTTCAGTTTAACGTCGCGTATCGGCTTTCGCCATGTACGATGGGCTGAACAAACCAACCAGGGTATAAACAAAAATGTATGTTCCTGAATCACTGTCTTGGCCAAAAGGCCGAGAAGCGATCAGAATTAAACGTTTCCTTGTCTTATAATAATAATAATAATAGTGTTTTACGCCCTCTTTGGCCTTTCGGCCATGTGGGGCATGTGTGTGTGTGTGTGTGTGCGATGTATGTCCGTATGTTTGTATGTATGTAATTTGTGTGTGTGTATGTGTATGTATGTAATTTGTGAGCGTGTGCGCGAATGTGAGTGTGCGTGCGCCCACGGCCGCACTTCCAAGCAGGTGTGTGTGAGTGTGTTGTGTGTGTTCTGTGTGGGTATATCTGCTTGCATGTGTATGAGTGTATGCGTGCGCAGGAGAGATTGTGTTCACTAGAGGGGGGGGGGGAGAGGAGTGTGTGTGAGTATGTGTCTGTGAGTGTGAGTACACGTGAGTGCTTTGTGTATGTGAGTGCGCGTGTGTGTGTGTGTGTGTGCGTGCGTGTGCGCGTGTTTGTACAAGTGTATGCTTGAGTAAGTTTGTGTGCGTTTCAGTGAGAATGTGTTTTCTGTGTGTTTGATGAAATGTGTGTGGGTATGTGTGTGTATGTCTGTGTGCAAGAACGCGTTCACGCTCATGCGTGCACGTACGTGCGTGTGCGTCTGTTTTGCGTGTGTGAGTGTTTCAATACTGATTGTAAAGCGCTTTGTGCTCGATAAAAAGCGCTATATAAATATCCGTTTATTATTATTATCAAGTTTCCTAGTCTTTTAGATATTGTTTAGTTTTATATCCCACCCCCACCCCCACATCTGATCATGAGTGATCCACGAAGAAGAAACAAGAATATCCCTCATGGTGGTTGTTTTGTCTGTGGACTTAGTCAAAGACACTGAGAAGAAAAGGCTAACATCCGGTCCCTTTTCCCTATATGAGTAGTGAGGACAGAAACACTGGTTATGTCCCTTTTAAGCGTGACACATTTAGGTTAAAAACATGTCGATAGGCCAGTTGAATTCTCCGTTCAAATTCCAGTCCGAGTCTTTGGATAGCCCGCCACTGTGAATGGTGTAACTACCCCACTAACGATAACTCGATCAGCCCGGCTCGCCGTAACTCTTAAGTAGTCCATCTTACCCTTTTAGAGTCTTTGACTTAATTACAGCTTGAGTTAATTTTATAACGCTGTTCTTGTCTCTTTTCATGCCAGAGTATATGGTACTGTATCATTCTTACATTTTATATGTTTTACTCGAGAATTTCATAGATGTCTTCTTCTGCATTCCCAAGCCATATGGCCATAATGGGTAAGGTACATTATTATGTATCCGGTTTTCAGTTTTCACCGGTCTCCCTGCTGCATTCAGTCGACACGTTCCGATTTAGTAACAGAGGATCGTAGATTTATATCACATTATGTTGTTGCTGTTATTGTTTAAACCCTGGCTAAAAGACTCCAGGGATCATCCCAATAGCCGAAGCACTTGAACACTATGGTACAAGTGCATCAGCTAAGGATGAGAACATTACATGTGTGACCGTTTTTTGATTACCCCATGTCACGTGGGCAGCCACACTCCGACTTTCGTTGTTTTTTTAGACTGATGATGTTCTGCCAGCAGCTTGTCACACTTAAGACAATCCCCGCGCCGTAACCATTCAGAGCATAGCAACATTTTGATGTAGCCTTGGTGTTCTAGCTTTATGTCAACTGGTCTGACACAGCCTCATATGCCAAGGTGTCCATACCTGAGTGATCAAAGAGGAAAGAAGAAGAAGAATACCCCTCATGGCTGTTGTTTTGTTTGTGGACTTTATACAGCTTGAGTGAATTTTGTAACACTGTCCTTTGATGCTAGAAGAGTTAGGGGAAGACAGGGTAAAAAGCCCATGGGCGGGTAAGAAGCCCATGCCAATTATCTCATGAAATAAAGCAAATTTCAGTCAAATTTGCCCATGAGACGAATGCTACATGGGCAAATTTGACTGAAATTTGCTTTATTTCATGAGATAATTGGCATGAGCTTCTTACCCGCCCAATGGGCTTTTCACCCCGTCTTACCCTATAAACTTAAGGGGGGGGGGGGGGAGGGGTCTCTCTTTTTCTTTTGTAAACTTTGGAATCTTTAGTTCCTTTGTTTTTTGTTGTTGTTTTTTTGTTTTGTTTGTACGGATGGCTTGATGAAAAAAAGTATATTATTTGCTTATTCAGTGTTCCATCTGGAAATAAAATTTTGACTTTTGTATTTCAGTGAAGAGGAAAGCGTCTCGCAGTTCCAGTCGACGAACGTCTAAAGCCAGCTCCTGGGCTTCGTCAGCCAGCAGCCACAGCAGCAGCAGCAGCCACACACTGCCCTTGCCCAAGTTCTGGGTGATTTCCAGGCAGCACAGCAACCCCGCAGCGCAGAGCGCCCCGGGGCAACAACGGAGCAGCAGCAACAGCGCTGCGCAGAGTCACAAACAGCAGATGGATGCTACAGAGCACGGCAGCCCTGCGCAGGGCAACAGACTGAAGAGCTTCATTCTGGGAAACAGACACAAGTGAAGGACAGATCAAGATGATAGTCAGATGCTAACTAAAAATAAAAAACACTGAAATGAATAAGGGGAAGAAGCTCTTCCATTAATGAACTCCCTCCATCAAAGTTGTTTTCGACACCGCTGCCTAGCGAAGCATTGAGCAACAATCCAAATAGGGAAGCAAACCTAACTTGATCATTTGTTAACCGGTAGAGATCCAATTCTGGGTATCAGCACCGGTGGGAAGAATGTGGGGAGAGCAGCTCTAGTTTTAAAAAAACCCCACTATTTCTACAAATATGGCCCAGCCAGCCAGGTTCTGCATCCTCAAAATTTTGAATCTACGTTAAAAAAACCACCCACCACGCCTGATGTTAAAATAGCTTGATTTGTTCATGGGAAATACCCTGTATTGTTTTCTCATGATAAGAGAAGGTTGGTGTCGCTGTATGCACCATTGTACATGCATTGAGAGTACCCACCACTCCCTGGTGGAAATTAGCAAGAGAACAGAGTTTCACACACATGCTTTCGGAGAAATGAACCATTATGGAGGAAAATGTTTTTAACCACTTGACTGCCAGAGATAATTAAAGAAAAATCATTGGGCAAATCATGCCATAAAAAAGACAACTGATCAAATGGTCTGGGGATATAACTCTCTTGACTGTGTTAGAGCAAAAGCCAGCATATCTGGGTTATTCCTCTTCATCTGATGATGTCATCAGGTCAGTACATAATACTTTGGAGGCAGTCAAGGGGTTAACGTCCTCTAACCTGAAACAGGTACATGCGGGACATTTATAAATATACAGATAGTGGGACGATCCTGGAGGTACTGCAATACCTAGAAAGTCCCAATCTATAGAATGTTAAACGAACCATTGTTAGCCAGCTCGCTGGAGAGGGTAAAGATCCACAGTGTGTGCGAACATCGCTGAAACTGCGAGGTTCACTTGGATATAAGTTGGAGTACATTACAGTACAATTTCTGATCGCTTCTCAGCCTTTTGGCTAGGACAGTGATTCAGGAACATAAATTTTTGTTTATACCATGGTTGGTTTGTTCAGCCCATCGTACATGGCGAAAGCCGATACGCGACGTTAAACTGAACTTCCATCCAGTGCTGAGATATTCAAATGAAGTTATGAATTTGTCAAACAAACGACAAAGCTGTTGTGTGAATGGACGATGACGATGCGATTAACCTTTAGTTCAGTTTTCGTTTCATTTCTCCTCTCTGAGCGCTGCGCATTTGAATTGAAATCGTCATGAAAATCGTTCATGTTTGGGTTTAAGTTCGCAGAAAGGTTCACATTCATCTGTGTCTTAACCTTGCAACTTTGTACATTTTTGCCATGTCTTTCTTTGAAGGTTTTTTGTTGTTGTTGTCTTTTTGGGGGTGAGGGTTTCATGTTTGTAATTTTTCGACATTTTGTCGTACATGTTCAAAGAAAGAGGTCCAAGTCAGATCACAAACGATCGATGTTCTCATCACATTTGAATGGATGAAAAGTTATGCAGTGTGAGATGAAAATGGTCAAAGAATGTTTTAAGTGGTGATTTTTTTAAATATTCATCTTGTTCACGTTCGGTGTTGTACTTAGCTATTAGTATGCAAAAAGGGCATAATTATTATAATTTATGTTGTTTGAAGTGAAAGGAATGTCTTCAGATAATGAAAATGTTAAGTGGGAAATCGTGTGTGGTAAATGTATGTGAAAATACCCTACTGCTGAAGAGGGGGGGGGGAGCAGGACAGAGAGGGGGGGGGACTGAGGGAGGGGGGGGGGGGGGGCGAAGTTAAAGAAATGGATGCCATTTGTTGAGTTTATCATAAACTCATCATGTTCTCATAAAATGTACTTTCATTATTAACCAGGCATGGTAAATAGAGGTAAAACATTTTTTTCTCTGAAAATATTACAGGGTTTCAGGAGATGTCTCTTGGAGTGATCAAGGGACTAAAAGCCCTGTATGGTGACCAGGGCCTGTATTCACGTTGAGATAGCATGAGACTTAGCATCATGCTAACTTAGAAGCTCTTCCAAAAGTCCTATTAAATCCTATAGGACATTGGAAGAGCTTCTAAGTTAGCATCATGCTAAGTCTCATGCTATCTCAACGTGAATACAGGCCCAGGAGACAATCGCTCTTCTTGAAGATGAATATGCGAAACTGTTCAAACTTGGGGAAAGGGCATCTCCTCAAGCTTTAAACCCCTTTCTGACATTTGATTTTCTGCATTCAATTTTCTCTGAATTCAGAGAACTCTCTGAAAATTGTGACCCAGCAAGGGATATTAAGTGTCAAACTGACCATTCTGAGAAAATTACACATTTGAAAACTTCAAACAATTCTCTTTCTAATGATACAAGAACCATTCTCGTATCTTTTTTCGTTCCCGAGTTATGAGCATTTAAATTTAGTAGGGTGAGTGTCGGCCATTTTGAGAAAACACAGTCTAAAGTCTAGCCTAGCTGTAGAAAATGCATTGACCTACTCGTTTTAAAACAAGACCATAGTAAAGATTATTATTTATTAATATGAAAGATAAGATGTTAGAGAACACAAAAATACCCATACCTCAAAATTGATAAAAAAAAATGAGATTTTTGACTTTGCAAGCCTGTTGTGAGAAACTAGCCCAGCGACTTAATGTCCCTTTCGTGGTGCTGGGTCACAATGACCATGCCTGAAAACCCTCCATACTATGTGCCAGGGGGGAATAATCTGTGCAATCTCCACCTCATTGACCTAACCAATCCCTTTGTTCTCTCTCTCTTCATTAACCCCTTGACTCCCAACCTTTCGAACCGGAAATCGATCCCAGTTCCCGAGAGATGGGAATTAACTCCGAACGTCACACCAAATATTTTCATTAAAAAAATCACCCAGAATAAAGTCTAACTCACATTTCATTTCTGAAAGATGCATATTGAATAGCAATGATGATGTTTTCATTCGAAAGCTAACACAATGTCACACACAACAAACCATGAAATAGAAGAAAAAATCCGTAATGGCGCTCCGAGCATCGCGCCGAGTCAATACTGCACACGTCACGTGGAAAGAAGAAACAAATTTGGGGTCACTTCGAAAAATCCGTTCAAAAAGACTAGTGGGTGCTTTCCCTTGCTGTAAGAACCAAAAACGGACCAGCGAGAGTCAGGAACAGGAAGAACTAACTTAGTATATTGCATTGTGGGTGGGGAGAAAGTGAAAGTGAACGTACTAGACCTGACGTTCAGCGGCCCAATCGGCGCTTACGGGCTGCATGAGTTGACAAAATTCGGTCGAATTTGGCGTCCGTGTTCAAGAGAGGGTTAACGTCATTCGTTCAGTTCATCTTTGCTATTGTTTTTCCATGCCGTTCCGCTGGTTTCTTCCCATTTTCAGGGGGAACAAAATCCTGTGACTTCTAGTAGCCTGATGGTATGTACTGGTGTGTCATTGGAATTCTTCTTCTTCGGTGTTCAACTGGCTACTCATGAATCAAAACCACAGACCCGAGTTGTTGCCGCAAACCTGGATGTCCGTTGAAGGTCGTGCGCCGTCCCCCCAGAGTTTGGTTCTGAGGTCTTTTTTTATCTGATTGAAATGCATGGATGCTCCTGCTTTCAGGATGTCCTGAAGTTCAGGATTTTGTTATTGCCTGGAGCTGGCTTCGCCGGATTATGAGAATTTGAGAAGATGCATTTTGCTGGTTATAGAGGTCATGAAGTTTAACCAGAAGCGAAAGTGCAACGAGAACCTGTCAGTTACATTGGAAACTGTTGTTTCCCTTCAGCTTCCAGGGGTCATTGCCCCCCGGAACCCCCAGGAGGGACGCTGTCCCTGGCGCAGCCCCTGGACCCCTGCCTTGCAGGATTTATGACATTTCCCAGGAGCACCCATGGAAATGACAACACTGTCTGTTCATCCTGCCATCTATACAATCATCATCATCATCGTCGTCATCATCATTATCATCACTATGTACCAGGCAGAACGCTTATGTGGTAACATTGAGTGTTTGGGGGACATCATGTGATATTAATTATTGCATCATTTTCATGTACTGTAGTAGTTGTTGGAGAAAGTGCTGATTTGTTGAGGTCATAAAAAAACACCACTCACTCACAGTACCTACAAATACTGTATGGTATTTGTTGAATGTATTTATGGTAATACAGTGGAACCTCCCTTATAAGACTTTCAAAAATCATCCAAAATGAGGTCTTATAAGGGAGGGGTCTTATAAGGGAGGTAATTTTAATACTTACAAAGAAGGGCAATGTCTCAGAGAAGTAGGTCTTATATGGGAGGGAGTCTTATAATGGGAGGTCTTATAAGGGAGGTTCCACTGTAAATGGTTTGTGACTGAATTGTCTTCATATATAAATCGGCTATTTCCTGTCTATGGATTGTGTGGACCATACATCGTTAATTGTTGTGACATGCTCACCCGTAACCTGTTCTGGTACAGGCATTGCCTGTAATGGCATAAACCTCACCTGAAATAGTACTGACGTTACCCATAATGGTACGCAATTATCTGTAGTTGTACAGACATTGTCAATAACGGCAGAAATATCACATACAATGCCATGAATATCACTTGACATTATACTGATAGTAGTTAAGTATTAGTAGTATTTACAAGATCACAACAATTGGTAATGGTGAGAAAAAAAGCCTCTTTTCAAGATGAGTAAATATTTCTCATGCATTTATTTATAGCCAAGCTTATTTATTCTCGCGCAAGTCCAACCACTTGTATATTATATGTTTTATTTCTATATGTTGTCCGCTAACCCTGTGTTCAGAAGACTTTGTTGCAAGCAACTAGATTTGCAAAATGTGTTGCCATTGTGCATGTGTGTACGTGTGCATGTATTTGTCTGTGTGTGTGTCCTTGTGCTAAAGTGTGTGTGTGTGTGAGAGAGAGAGAGAGAGGAGAGAGAGAGACAGAGGCGAAAGAATACATAAAAACGGGATCAAACGGGAAATGAAAAGCATAATAAGAGACTGTGGCGATGTGGGTTCGCTTTATTACTTTTGCCCTATGTACGTACAGTACGTTGTTTAAATGTTTTTTGTTTTTGTTTTTTAATCTATCAAATTTCCTCGGACCATTGTATTTGGAAGCTTCAATGTCGCAGCCAGTGAAGAGGGGACCATAACAATCATTGCGTATTAATTGTCATCGTTGTCGTTTGTATCGATAGATAGATGAATCTTTGAATATTCACTGCTGCGATTTACTTGGCGTTTGTCTATTGCTTGGCTAGTCCTGCGTTTATTCTTTTTTTTACATGGTAAGATTTAACGTGGTGACAGCCCTGACATGGCCTTTGTTGTCAACGAGGCTATCGTTTTAATCTTGATCTATTCTTTTGAAATAGAATTACTAGAATTAGGCGTTCATCCTTTTATTCCCGTTTAGTAATTACACGGTAGTTCACTATGCATTCTCAATCTATACCTTCCACTATTGCGATGAAATGTTACAGGATTGATTTTCTTTCTTGTGTGCATTGTACAATAGCTGCGGTTTCTCTAATCACGAGAAATCGTTTCAGTGCAATGAGGCAGAAAATTTCTTCACGTGAAAAAGGTTTTAAATGGCAATCAATTCATTTCATTTTGCCAAAACTTTACCTTTGTTGGATAGTTTTGAGAAAATTTCAATTTTAAAATATTCTTACTTGAATTTCTTCACGTGAAAAAGGTTTTAAATGGCAATCAATTCATTTCATTTTGCCAAAATGTTACCTTTGTTGGATAGTTTTGAGATAATTTCAATTTTAAAATATTCTTACTTGAAAAGTATATAAACAAAATTGCGTATTTTCACTGCCAACCTATTCACACACATTATGCAATAAAGGGGGGTGATTTAGGTCTGATGACACTGCACCAGATTTACAACCCATTAGAATGAGTGGCCATTTTGTATGCTACAAGAAAAGACAAATATTAATGAAATTATTGGGTAGGGTTTCGTTTTTTACCATGTATAATTGGGAAAGATTTTTTAGCTTTCCAAGAAAAAAAATGGAAATTACATTAGATTTTTTTTTAAATTGGAACAACTTTCGGTTCTATACTACAAGACAATTTTAATGAAATTTTACAGATGAGATGGTGTAGCGTAGTTCTTAAATGCATAACCACTGAAAATTTACGCTGCGTTAAGACTGATGTTTACATCAAAACTTATCCTGTACTTTTTCATATTTGTTCACATTTTCCGACGGCCCTCATCAAAGCTTTTCAAATTCAATAAACCTCTTCAGTGCTAGCGACGGGGAAATATATATGTCCACCGTTATAATGCTTCATTACTTGCCACCGACATTATATTATTTACACTCATTCACATTTTTTCCAAGTAGCCAGAATTGACCAGGCAAATAGGAAACAGACCAAAATTAGTTCACAGCACTGAAGAGTTTAACCCTTTCACCGCCAATGTCGCATTTATGCACCACAATGGCTTGCACCCATGTCATTAAAAAGCGTCAAATTAGGGCCTGTTATCTGAAGACCCTATTTTCGTAAATTTTGAAGGTAAGGATAGGCCTAATGTTTTACATGTCACAGAGGAATTCGCAATATTGCATTTTTTCTTTCTCTCTACTAATGGTATTTTGGGGCCGACAAATGGTTGGCGGCGAAAGGGTTAAGGCGAAGACCTTTTTTTTTGCTGTAGATAGTATGCTACATGGGTGCAACTCCCCCAAATGAAAAAAAACCTGAAAGGCAGGGGTCCAGGGACCCATGGCCCCAGCAGGGCTGCAGGGGCAGAGCCCCGTCGGACGATTCAGGGGGGGGGGGGGGGGGCAACTTAACAGAGAGAGATAACGAGACACACAGAATAAAATGATAGACAGACAGTTTGAGTCTGATAAGCCTTGTAAAATTATTACATTGCCTTTGTAAACTTCCAAGATAGAACGACCAAGTTCAAAACGCCCCAAATCGCTTGTGGTCCAATTTTTTTTCTAAACATTTTTGATGAATTAAAAAAACTGAAATTCAGTTTCTGGTTAAATTAAAAATACTGAAATCAGTGTAAAACTGAAAGAGTAGCAGCCATGTTATAATACTAAGATGTTAGGGTTAATGATTTTGTTGATGAACGCTGTTTATGAAAGATGTTTGCGTGTGAATTTTTAAACGGTGCACAAGGGTGATCGGTCGAGATCTCTTTTAAATTTACTTCTTTTTTTTAATTCTTGTTTTTGGTGCAATTGTTTGTTGATGTGGCAATAGACTAGACCCACAGAAAGTCATGGAGAAACGTTTGATTTGTTGTGTTTGTCTGCGGGATGTGCTAAACTGCGTGAACATACATACTTGCGTGCGTTGTGGCTGTGCATGTTTAGGATAGTTGATATTTTAGTATTTTATGTTTTATGTTTGTAAAGCGCTGTGAGCTCAAACGAGAAAGGGCGCTCTAAAAATGTTCATTATTATTATTATTATTATGCATATTTGCATGCATGCACATGTACGCATCCACACATATCCATGCTCACAGTGCAGGCATCAGAATACTCCAGAGTCCAATCCGCGGACGAACAACACTCGCCATGACTCGGAGTCGACATCGAGTCGGACCCCACAAAACTCTAGTCCGTAGTCGGCATCATTGCGATCATTCGCTACCCGATTTCTCGCGGAAAAGTTCAAAGTTCTCACATCATCGTAGTCTCCCGCAATCATATCCTCTAAATCGACTCATTTAAACACCAAATCACAATCACTGTCATCAAAACAAACTCTAACAGTGAAAGAGTCTAGAGAGCTCAAAACTCGGAAGAAAAAACAAACATGGCCGCGATTTTTCGTTTCCGAAGGCGCAGTATGAAAACAAACCGTTTAAGAATACCATTTGAGAATAAGATCGCGCTGCCTCATGAAGTAGAAACCGCGGCCGGCAGTGCCAAAACCACGGCCAGTGGCTACCAAAACCGCGGGCCATTCTGATGCCTGCAGTGGCTCACCCTTTCCTTGTAGTACACACACTCACTTTCTCTTCTTGGCAGGAAGGTAGCAAAGTGGTTCAGACGTTCACCTGCCAATTCAATTCGTGAGTGACCCAGGTTCGAATCCCGCTGTGGCAGTGTATTTTTACCTCTATGAGATTTTTACCTCTAGCCGCGTAGCCAATCAGAATCGTTTGTTTGTCCGCCATTGTGAATAATTACGAAACTAAGTGCATGGCTTTGTACATCGATTTCTCTGCAAATATGTAGATTTACACTCTCCTGCTCTATTTCTTGGTTCTTTCCGTTGTTTCAACTTCGTTAGGGATAGGGTTAGGGTTAGGGATAGGGTTAGGGTTAGTAGTAATCACGGGAGATAAGTAACTGTTCTAATGCGCATGCGCAGAGGTAAATATTTCATAGGACTACTTATTCATTATGACACCGGCCTCGCCCTTTCTTTCCAGTTCTACGGAAAAATCGAACTGAACGTCAAATCCTTCGGATGGGGACTTAAAGCTTGTCTGACCCGTGCGCTTTAGGCACATACCACACCATTTTTTTTAAAAGGCAGTTAAAAGTCGATAAGAGCAAGAAGAAATCCCACTGCCTGGTATGAATAATCCAAATTGATAGGTAGGTTTCCCAAGTCTGGGAACCCCCACCCCAAAAAGAAAAGTGGCACTGCACAGATTTTGACATTCTCTCTGGGTGGGAGAAGCCCATATTTCACAAAAGCGAGTCTCTGTGACTATAAAATACCAAATGCACACTTCATGATCCATGCACTCATCAACCAAAAAGAAAGAAATCTTTCTTCTTATATACAGGGATGTGAGAGGGCCCAAAATAAAAAAGCGTAGCCGACGGCATTGTCAAAAGTACTCAAACAACACTTCTGCCGGCGACATCAAATCTGCGGCTTGTCTTCATTCACGGATCTTAACAGTCGGATACAGTTTCATCCAGCCAAGCCCTGCCAAATTTGTGTTGACATCCTTATGTTAGTCAATCTCCTCTTTCTTCACATCTATAATGTGATGTATAATTGTCATGATTGGAAATGAAACATTCACGGCTGCAATCTTCTTTCGCCTTCACCGTGCGCATAAGAAGAAAGTCTACCAAATTCAACAATCTGTATGATCTTGTCTCCTCTCTGTACGCTTTGTTCCTTTCTTAAAATTAGGCAGTCAAATAGAAAAAGTGTATTTACGCACTTACGCGTAACTCTCACATCCCTGTGTATAAAACGCACTCGCACACAAATACACACGTTTGCACACACTTTCATCATGTATTGCACACAGCTGTAATATGTGAAGAAAAAAACACATCTATGCATGCAAATTGACAAAGACAAAACGTTTCATTTGTTACAAATAACTATACATTCACACACACAATCTGGCAAAATATACAATGCAAACGTCACATATCTAAAATCTCGTCGCATTTTACGAGACAAAAATATAGACAACAAAATGTTAAGCTTTTTTTTTACACATCGGCATATCGTATCATCAGAATCAAAATAATTCACCGGCAAACAACAACGAATGCAGATGAAAACGCACACTTTCACTTTAACGAGAAAGAAGTATATATACAACAAATTTATACACAAATGGAGCGGAACATGGTAGGAGGAAACATAAGTCATGAGTTAAGGATTGCCCAGATTCTATTTCTTGAAACTCGAGGGAGAGCTGGACAGCAGAAAGTTTTACAGAGAAGAGCCCCCCTGCTGTGGCACAACAACAAAATGGATACAAAGAACTATCTTTAGGTGTCTTTGTTGTTGTTTTTCTTTAATGAACTCACTCTTTACTGGCCGATTGCTTC
>JAGGCT020001961.1:0-20000 GCA_017654935.2 Phymorhynchus buccinoides
ACAGCGAGTGCATGGAGCTGATCGTCAGGCTGGCAGAGTCTGTGATGATGACGATGATGATGATGATGACACTGATGATGATGATGACATATGCCAGGTGTACAAAGTCAGAGGTGCTCTACAGCGAGTGCATGGAACTGATCGTCAGGCTGGCAGAGTCTATGATGATGACACTGATGATGATGATGATGACACTGATGATGACGATGATGATGACACTGATGATGATTTAAATGATGCCAGATGCCAGGTGTACAGCGTCAGAGATGTGGCAGCGCTCTACAGCGAATGCATGGAACTGATCGTCAGGCTGGCGGAGGCGGGGGTGATCCATTCCGACTTCAACGAATTCAACCTGATGCTGGATTCTGACGACCACGTCATCATGATCGACTTCCCTCAAATGGTGTCCACTAATCACGCTGATGCTGAGATGTAAGTATTGTGTGGTATTTTCATGGGTGCAACTCCCCAAAATGAAAAAAACCTGGCAGGGTGTAGGGGCAGAGCCCTGTCGGACATTCAGGGGGGGGGTAAGTTAACCTTTACCGGACTTCTGGGGTCGCCCACGACCCCTTGACACACAAAACATGTTATATCTCTAAAACTATTTAAGCAATCTTCATGAAATTTCATGACTGTCAAAAACGTAAATGGCTTTAAGTGTGTTAAATTTGATTAATGTGTATAAAATATAAATTACGTAATATGACCCGTAATTTTGATATACCTGTCCGGATGATGGGGGTTTCCCACGACCCCTACTTTAAAGAGCACTGCAGTGCATTGAGTAGGGGTCGTGGGAGACCCCCGCCATCCGGACAGGGATAAACACATGGTGCCTCTTTGACAAGTAGGGGTCGTGGGAGACCCCCGCCATCCGGACAGGGATAAACACCTCGGAATTTGCTCTTTGTTGAGTAGGGGGTCGTGGAAGATCTCCGCCATCGTGTCCGTGTTGTCAAAAGCATGATCCGGTAAAGGTAGTAAGAGAGGGAGATAACGAGACAGATATACAGTTAAAATGATAGACAGAGACAGTTTGAGTCTGATAAGCCTTGTAAAATTATTACATTGTCTTCATAAACTTCCAAGATAGAACAACCAAGTTCAAAACACCCCGAATTGCTTGTGGTCAAATTGGTGGGGTGTTTTTTTTATTAATTAAAAAACCTGAAGTTCAGTTTCTGGTAAAATTTAAAATACTGAAATCAGTGTAAAACTGAAAGAATAGCACCCATGTCTTTTACTGTATTTACTTAAATGGCTTTTATCATTGGTTGACATTAGCCTGTAGCAGGGGCCAGAGGTAGCAATGTCAATTTCTATGCTGAACAAATGAACACTTCTCTTACATCATTGCATTCTTCTCTTTCCAGTCTATTTGTATACCCACTACTGAATTTTACAGAGTGTGTGTGTGTGTGTGTGTGTGTGTGTGTGTGTGTGTGCGTGCGTGCGTGTGTGTGTACATGTGTGTGTATACATGTGTGTGTATACATGTGTGTGTGTGTGGGGGGGGGCCTTGTGTATGTGAGCGTGCGCGCGCATGTGTGTATATATACACGCGTATGTATCTAACAAATGTTTATATTTAATCTTGTATTATCTTAATGTATGTATACTTGATTATATTTAATCTTGTATATCTTAATGTATGTATAATGTTTATATTTAATCTTGTATTATCTATTATCTTAATGTACTGCCAGCTAGTTTTTGTATTTGAATGTTTTTCTGTACTGTTATCTTAGTATATGTGGGAACTATGTTGATATCGCGCATGTGGTATGTAGTGTTTGTATCTTAGAATGTCTGGAAATGATTGGATCGATTTACTGTGTTTGATTCTGCATACTATTTTCTTTTATGTTGTTTTGCATGCTTTCCAGATCTCATAAATGTTGTGTTTTCATGTGATTGAATCGCAGGCGTTGCCACAATTTAATTTCTCAGTCTTGAGACAATAAAGTTATTTGAAGTTGAAGTTGAAGTTGAAGCTGTACATACAATACATGATTTTCTTCAGTACTGCAAAATCATGGTACAGTTTGGTCTCTTGTGGAAGACTATGCCTCTCAAATGAGGCACCGACTCTGGTGCTGCAGCTAAAGGGATGGGTTCTTCCTCAACCCCAGCTGTGTCCTCAAATCCCTTTGGCCGAGAGAGTGGGGGTGTACCCTGGGCAAGGCATCTCCACTATAAGCAAATTCTAGCCCAGATGATTAGGAAATTTCCTTTTGAAAAATCCAAAAACTAGTCCCTTATCGTATCAATTGAAATTTAAACATCTGTGGACGTAAAGCAGTACAGTCGACCCCCTCTTTTAAGACTTTCAAAAAATCGCGAAAAATCGGTCGTAAAAGAGGGGGGTCTTAAATCGGGGGTGACCAAAACAATGCACTCAGTGACTCACTACACCGTATATGACGCACAGCACATGCATACACTAAAACAAAAACATGCTTTCTCCGTCATTCTTGAATGAAACATCCGCGGTCTAGCTAATATACGAAAACGAGCGAAAACAGAAAGTGTGCTCGACGGCCCGTGTTGCACTCACACACAAACTACACATAACAGCAGTGCAGACCTAATTTTCGCTCTGGCAGTTCATTTTCAGTCACAGTTCGCACACACGGAACTTTTACCGCGCATACAACTCGGCTGACAAAATGGCGCCGCACACACCGCAAATACGAAATCACGGCAAACGCTAATGCGCCAGCTGCTTTCAATTATCGGATTTTGTGAGTTGTTTGCATTCAGTGAGTGTTTCAGTGCACGCACTAACGCCGATTTATCAGTTTGATAACGGAAAGGAGCTGCTTTTCAACTTATTTTTTACAAAGTGAGACCATTCACTGAGTTCCAACTTATGGAGTGTGACCGATCACCTAGTTTCAACTTGGGAGTTGACTTCGCATTTAGGCCTACGTGTGCACAGAGTTCGTAAAGATCGACACGATCGCGACGGTTTCAGTTCAAACTTTGATCATAAACTGCTCAGTGATGACACATGTGCATAAAAGTGGTGACATTTAGTGGTCAGATCGTGATATCGCTGATTAAATTCTTCAATTTCGGCGTGAGAACGGTTCGTTTTTACCGAGATTGACCTAACAACAGTAGTACCCCAGCTGTGCGTCGGCTCGAACTGAGTGCGAGAAGGTCAGAATGTGTTGCATCGGTCGTAAAATCAACAAGATTTACGGTCGTAGAACGCGTTAGAGGGGGAGTCGTAAATGAGGAGGCAAGTTTAGAAGAAAAACGATCCGTCATTCATATTTCAGTCGTTAAAGAGGGGAGGTCGCAAATCAGAGGGCCGTTCGTGAGGGGGTCGACTGTATTAGTGTACATTGACCCATCTGTTTGTTTAAGAAAGAAAAAAATCGAGTTTTAGTCAAGGTTTTTTTTTGAAAGCGGTGGTTCAGTTTAAAGGATGTTCAGGGCTTCAGATTGTTTTCAATCTTCGTGGGTCATATGACCCCTGATTACTGAAAATGATGAGTCAATTTCCAAAATAACGTGCCAATAACATGTCACTGGAGTATTACACTGAAATTTTATTTGCAATGAGCGGTGTGGGAGCAATGCCACTGTATGGCCCAGAAGATGGGACAGCAACAAACAAAAAAATGATATGATAATGATATTTCAATTGCAGACTTCATGGATCAGATGACCTCTGGCTGCGCAACATGAGGGGTCTAATCACCATCAATGACCCCGGCAGGCCAGCTGACAATCTGAAGCTCTGGATGTTGTCCATTTGCCGGTGGTTTGATCAGGATGTATTGAATCAGAGCTGATTCTAGGGCGCGGGATTGGTACAATCCCCCCAAAATCTGTTCCTTCCCACAATACTCGGGAAAAAAAAGAAATCCTCTGCCAAAACGAGTGTGCAGAAGATGTTGCAGAAACAGCTATTGCATCAACAGTCTCGGAGAAGCAGCCCAAAGATAATGGCACTAGTGTGAGGGAACACCGGTTCCAAGACGAGTGGCTGAAGAAGTGGCCATGGTTAGCGAAGATTGAATCAGATGCGCCCCCCCCCCCCCTTCCCCTCGTATCCATTGGACCTGCCCCCCTTTTTTCATTCTTAGGGGGGGAACGCCCCCACTTTTTCAAAAATCCTAGAATCAGCTCTGCTGAATTGAAATAAGCTGTTACGTTGCTAACTATTTTGATCTTTGTTGTCTGTGTGCAGGTACTTTGATCGTGATGTGAAGTGCATCAGAGATTTCTTCGCCAGGAGGTTCCGCTACGAAAGTGAACTTTACCCAGAGTTCAAAGACATCACGTGAGTGCTCATTGACATAGCGATGAAGAATGGTTTCTGGCGTCAAAGTGTTTTCCAGGAGCGCATAACAGTCTTCTTTTTCTTCCTCTACTAATAATGTCCACCTGACTTAACAGGCAATTACCTTTAAAAGTGGACTATAAGACGCATCTGTATATAAGCCGCATCCCTCAAATGAACAGAACATTAAGTATTTATCCACATATAAGCCGCACCAGTTTATAAGCTGCAGAGAAATTTATACTCACAAAAGAAGGTGTCAAAGTTACAAACTGAAAAAAGCAGTAGATTTGCCTCCCTTACCACAGAAAATGAACACATGTGCACAGAGCGACACAAACATATAAATTCTCCTATTACAATATGAGTATTTGATGCTCAAAATTGTCTGGAAACAAATGTTATTATACTGATTAATATAGAATTGAAAAAATCCACAGATCTGTAAGCCGCATGGGCCGGAGTTGACGAAAAACGTAGCGGCTTAATGTCATTTTACGGTATTGACATGTACTGGGGTTCAAAGAATTATGCAGCGCAGGGGGGGAGGGAGCTAGATAGATAAGAGGGCATGCACGGCGGCTGAGCACCCCTGGCTAGTCCGAGAACACTATTATTAGGTATTATTTGGTACTTGGTAGGCCGGGTGGACTGATTTTTTTTGGATTTTTTTTTTTTTTTAAAAGCCGGAGATCAGAACCATGTTTCCTTTAGTGTCTGAAGCTCAGCTTGGGGAATCTTGTTTCCTATTTTTCATTCAGTTCCTATCCTTTACATTGATCTTTGCGTGCATTATCGCTAGATAGATAAGAGGGCATGCACGGCTGAGCACCCCTGGCTAGTCCGAGAACACGATTATAGGTATTATTTGGTACTGTATAGTCACAGAGGTGTCTCTGTGAAATTTGGGTTGCTCCCACCTTGAGAGCGCGTTGCAGCCAGAGGCGTGCCACCCAATTTTATATAAAAAAAATTGCATGTAATGTTTGTGTGACTGATGAGGAAGGAAAGGGAGGGGGGTAAATTCAGTATGCATGTGTGTGTGTCTGTTTGCGTGCGTACGTTGTTTGTGAGTGTATTTATATGTTTCCTCTAACGTTTGGGTATGTGTGTTGGTGTATGTGGTCAGTCCATGCAACTCAGTTGATATGGCTTACTGAATAAAAGATGAATAATGAGTCGGTGTCGATAAACGTGTGTGTGTGTGTGTGTGAGAGAAAGAGATAGAGTTGCTTTGATATGCATTGTTTGCTGACCAGTTTGTGTCATTCTTAAACACTATTGTTGTTGTCTACTTGTTGATAGATATTCGATTGTAAAGCGCTTTTGGCTCATTTGAGTTAAAGCGCTATATAAATCCACCATTATTATTATTGTCTCATTACTGTCGTCTATGTGTGCAGGAGGTGCGACAATATGGACCGTGAAGTGGAGGCCAGTGGGTTCACCAAGAAAATGAGGAAGGAATTTGATCAGGTGGGCCGGGTGGGCTGGGATTATTGTTGTTGTTTTTTCTTCTACCAGGGTGTGTGATGTCATTGATGATGTCATAACTTTTTATGTCGCAGCCCCGGAATGCTAGTTTTTGGTTCAGACAAGTCAGGAAAGATATATATCTAGACCATTTCCTCGGATTGAAGTCTAAAGGGCCGGCCACAGGTCCACTAAATATCGCACGACTGTACGTGTACGATACGATTCGATCATGTAATCTCCCAAGAACAAAATGTGATTGGCGCATCGAGACCGCGTGATTGAATCGTATCGTACAGTCGTGCGATTTTAGTGGACGTGTGGCTGGCCCTCTACAGGTCTCTTTATAAAAATGTTATCTAATGAGAAAATCGATAATTTATTATTTTTTCTCTGGCGGTGAAGGGGTTAAGTATATCGCTAAGACAATGTTGAGAGGAATGGATCAGGTCCCCCCCCCACCCGTGGGGATACCGGGGGGTATTCCATACAAATAGTTCCCCCACCTTCTGGAAGTTCTGTGCTCGTATCTTTCTCTCTCTTTGACTCTGCCTTTCCCCTTTGCTTTGTGTCATCTACTGTCTTTCTGACTTGTTGGCCCATTCTCCTGCCTTTTTTCCAAAACATATAGTGATATAGTTTCTCATTTGAGCTCCTCCGAAATCAAAATATGTCGGCTGAATGCAGCGAGGAGACCAGTGAAAACTGGAAAACGGACACATATGTACCCATTGTGGCCTTATGGCCCGGGAACGCAGAAGAAGAAGTAGAAGGGTCAGGTCAGTTTGGCATTCTCAGATTTTAAAAAACAACGTAAAAAAGTATAGCACGACTAAAACGAAAAGAGAACTGGCATCAAGGAAGTTTGATTTACTGTTTTGTGTGTGAGTGTGCGTATGTGTGTGTGTGTTAAGCATGTGTATGGGGCGTATAACGGACAGTCAGTTACTGCTGAAACTTGTTTTCAGATGACGGAGGATTACGGCCCCTTCAAGCGAGAAGACAGCGAGACGGAAATGGCTGACGGAGAGGAAGACGGATCGAGCGAAGAGGACGAGTCGGACTCCAATGAGGAGGAAGAAGAGGAAAGAGAGAGCTCCAGGCATGAGAAAAAGCACCCACCAGCAGTAGATTTGAGAGACGAGCAGCTACAGTACAGACTGTCTTTGTTGAATATGGATCAGGGGCAAAGCCAAAGCCCTGTAGAGGGAGACCGAGATTTGGATAGAGAGGCAAAGCGCTATCGTCAGAGCACCGCGGAAAGGCTTAGCGCTGAGGAAGAGGCTCATCAGAAAACCGACGCACGTGAGAAAAGGCTTCATGACGAATGTGAGGAAAGGCTTTGCGCTGAAGAGGCGAGAGCTTCGCAACGAGAACAGAATGTGTGCCGAGGTGACTCTTCAGTGGCGACGGCTGGCGGCACCGGTTCGGCCGAGCCTTGCTCAGCGTCTGCGAAACCTGCGAAGGGGCAGATTGTCACAGAGAAGAATGCTGTAGAGGAGCGTGATACGGAGGAAGGGTTTGTGCGCCTGGTGGGAAGACATCAATCGGCAGCTTCGGGAAATAAAAATGCGTCAGATTTGACATCCCTGGGCAGTGATTCCAACGAAAAAGACAAAGAGGAGGGTGTAGAAGACGCAGCGGTACGTACGAGCCTTAACGACAGCGACGAAGAGGAGATCGAAAGCGAGGCAGGGCGTGAGGGTCGTCCCCGCAGAGACAGAGACGGCGGGAGAGACAGAGACAACGGCAGTGTGGTGAGCTCCATTCACCCCGAGCTGATCAAGCGCCGTGTGAAGTCTCAGCTGCAGAAGAAGTTTGCCAAGCAGGAGGCCAGAAGAACCAGGAAAAGGGGGGAGGCTGCGCTGGTTACCAAGAACAGGAGGGAGAATTCCAACGAGGTGAAAACGTCTTTGTCGGATACCTGGTACGATTAGTGCGACAGTGTGCTCTCTGCCTAGATCGCGGACACTAAAGGAAGAACTTTTTACCGAATCAACGTTTCTTCGTGGCTTTGTTCTGGATATTGCAGATGTGTGGATCTTGTTACTTTTTGTTCTTTCTTTCAGTAAATAGTTTAGATAATATACTATACTATACAGTGGAACCTCCCTGATAAGACCTTCAAAAATCATCCAAAATGAGGTCTTATAAGGGAGGGGTCTTATAAGGGAGATAATCTGAGGTTGCCATCAGAATAATATATGAGAGCAACGATTGAAAATTGTATAATATTATACACTATGCAGTGCATACTTTTCGCCCCCGTGCTCAATATATATAAAAAAGTCTGGGTATTTCTATATTTTCGTTTTGAGTGAATCATGAAAGCCAATGCTACACATCTAGAGAAATAAAATGTATGAAAGCAGAAGCCCTTATAAAGCATGTCCATATGGAGTTCAGTCTGTGTGTTTGTGTTGCTAATTTGTGTGTGTGCGTGTTGCTGAGTTTAATTTGAGGCAGATTTGGGTATTAGGTACTTTATAGTCACAGGGTCGTCTCTGTGAAATTTGTGTTGCTCCCACCTGGAGAGCGCGTCGCAGCCAGAGGCGTGCCATGCAAATATTTTTGGGGGGCATGCTTTTTTTGTGTGACTGGTGAGGAAGGAAAAGGGGGTGGGGTAAATTTTGACCAAATGACAACTTTTTCGTTGCCACTGGGTTTAGCGTATGCTAAGTGCATGGGCACACGGGACCTCGGTTTA
The DNA here is from genome assembly GCA_017654935.2 of Phymorhynchus buccinoides. Lineage (NCBI taxonomy): Eukaryota > Metazoa > Mollusca > Gastropoda > Neogastropoda > Raphitomidae > Phymorhynchus > Phymorhynchus buccinoides. Next base: position 8,484 of record JAGGCT020001961.1, read on the forward strand.
TCGTCTCATCCGAAAGACTCCACGTTCAGACCGTAAGGCCTAGTGCAAAGTGAGAGGAAAAATCCCCTGTACCCAGGTTCGAACTCGAGTTTACTTGACACGAGGCGAACACGCTACCTCTGTGCCACTCTACAGATTTGTTAGATACATTGAATGATATATTTTTCTCTTGCCCTTCCCTCGTCTCTTCTATTTATGATCAGGCATCAGAATACTCCAGAGTCCAATCCGCGGACGAACAACACTTGCCATGTCGAGTCGGACCCCACAAAACTCTAGTCCGTAGTCGGCATCATTGTGATCATTCGCTACCCGATTTCTTGCGGAAAAGTTCAAAGTTCTCACATCATCGTAGTCTCCCGCGATCATATCCTCTAAATCGACTCATTTAAAACCCAAATCACAATCACTGTCATCAAAACAAACTCTGAAACAGTGAAAGTAAGAGTCTAGAGAGCTCTAAACTCGGAAGAAAAAACAAACATGGCTGCAATTTTTCGTTTCCGAAGGCGCAGTATGAAAACAAACCGCTTAAGAATATCATTTGAGAATAAGATCGCGCTGCCTCATGAAGTACAAACCATGGCCGGCAGTGTCAAAACCGCGGCCAGTGGCTACCAAAACCGCGGAAATCTGTGAATCCGCGGGCCGTTCTGATGCCTGTATGATGCCTACCACTCTTTGTTTCAGTGACTATCTCGCCTGCATTTTTCATCAGCCGCGAAGCGAAAGCTGGTTAATGTTTTTTCAGAGCAGTCAGTCTGTTCCTGACCTGCTGGCTATGTTGCCACCACGATAACGTTTGAACGGAGGGACCTAGGACTCTCACATTTTACATGCATATATTTATAGGTAGTGAGGATATCTGGGCCAAGTTCGAAGATGAAGGTCATCGGTCAAGGTCACTGGAGTTGTGGGTTTTTTTTAGCAAGACAATGGTTCAAGGGAAGCAAATCTTGTTTAGCAACCAGCCACAACAGCGCCTTGTTACTTCCCTTTACTTGTCTCACTGCTCGGCTCCCACTTTGTCAAATTTTACGTTCAGATAGAGGTAGCTAGAATATCTAGGCCAAGCTGGAAAATGGTCACGGTCAAGGTCACTGGACAGGAAAATGCTGCCGCGCGGCTCGTTGATCTAGCGTTTTCATGCTCTAGTTTGGTTTTTTTGGTTCCTTTTTTTTCTTTTGTGTGTGTGTGTATCTTTTTTTATTTTTGGTTTTGCTTCTGTTTTGTCTTTGTCTAAACATTCTTGTATGGACACATTATTACATTGTTATTGCGTGAGAAAGTTGTTGTCATACCCTGGCTTAAAGACTCCAGGGATCATCCCAACAGCTGAGGCACTTGAACACTATGGTACAAAATATGCACCAGCTAGGGATGAGAACATGAGAAAGTAATGAACAAAGAAGTTTTACAGATTGTGACAGGCCTTTCTTTCATGAAACTGTTCAAAATTCTAATTCATGCTGCTAGGATTTTAATAGACTACATAGAAAGAAAGTATGCCTCAATGATAAAAAAAACAAGAGGCAAAGCCTTCAAGGCTTACTCGAACAGGAACATGTGGGACAACAACAAACAAAGATTGAGGGGGGTGTCTAAAAGTACAAGATTGCCAATCAAATTTTAAAATGTTAACGAAGTTAACACGAGTGAGCCAAAAGTCATTTTGGGCGCTATCGACATTTTTTTATATTTTTTAAACTTTTAGTCGAAGTTTATGCCACATTCTCTCATGAATACACAGTAACGCTCTTCTGTTATTGCTGTCTCTCCATTGAAGCAAATGCGCTACTACTACTTCTGCATTCCCAGGCCATATGGCCATACTGGGTAAGGTACGTATGTGTCCGGTTTTCAGTTTTCACTGGTCTCCCCCGCTGCATACAGCCGACGCAGTCCTCCATGGTCTAGGGAGCACATGCCTACATACTGTCATTCAGAAGAAAGAAAAACGCCAACGTTTTGTTGTTCTCAATTTATCACAGAATTTTATTACTCCACGTTTCTTTGCCATTACAATATGCACTTTTGTCACAAAGAAATACAACATCGTCAAATCATTAAAACACTGCTCTTGCTTTCTCATCATTCACATCTTTGGACATTGAGGGAAAAAAACCTTTCTTAAATCTCCCTAACATTTCTTAAAGCTGGGATTTTTGTTCTAGTACTGTACTGCTAGTACTAGTGTACAATTTTTAAGCACACATGGAGTAAGAATTTTTTGGGGTTTCTTTTTGAGAAAATTAAATCCCTCTGGTTTTAAGTGAAAAATAGAGTACTAACAGGTCTGCATGTTGGTTGGGTCCGTGCGTACTCCCCCCTCCCCCCCCCTTTGAAATCATAGATATTGTAAAGAAATCATTTTTTTCAAATGCCTTAAGGGGTACACAACCCAACTCAGTACTCTAAAATTTAAAAAAAAAAAAAAAATTTTAAATGTCCAGCTTTTCGTTTCCAATGTCTGTTTAATCTGATTATCTAAATAAAATACACACAATTCTGACTTATAATCACAACAATGGAGGGAAAATGTAAATTGAGCAACATTGTTTTGAAATGTTTTACAGCATTTATTACTTAGTATTTACTATAACGTAGCTTCAAGACATGTGAAAAGCACCAATTACTGCTGAAAATGATGTAGGGATTGTGACTTGTTTTGAAGAGCTTACCAGATGTGCGTTTCTGATCCGCTAGCGAAGTTAGCCGAGTAAAGCTAGCAAAGATAGGGGAAAATGGCCGTATGAAACGGCCGTATAATCGACAGCATGGTAATAAAGATAATCAACACTGAACTCCTTCAAAAATCCCTCCAATTGTTAGAAAATTAAACAATGTTCAAACGCAGATCGATCCGAACATAACCTCGGACGCCATTTTATTTAGCAGTCGTGGCTACAACTGAACCTCGGTAAACGGACCACCCAACAGACTGGTCAAAACTGTCTGCAATAGTGAGGTACTGAATCCCTCCATGCAAAGGCAACACATAATTAGGTGTATAATGAAAAAGAATGACTAATTTTTTATTTATTGATAAACATTGACTAACGAAGGAAAGGAATGATTTTCACTCAAATTTTCTGTGATCTTTCCTTGAACTTGATTTTTTTTCAAGTTTCGTTTCCTGTGATTCTTGCTATAAAAATATAGCTTGAATCTTTTCTTTTCTTCGACTATGCTATGAAAAACTCGTGATCAGGGCGGTCGGATTACCGAGTGGTAAATCACACTACTGTAATTAATAGAAAACACAAAGAGATAAGAATTAAACGGTGCATACTAAGCAGCATTTCATGTGCACTTGCCGGAATTATGGCAAGGGTATGATAAACTTGCAATACAAATACGAAAAAAAAAGAAGACAAAGACACTTGTCAAAGAATCAACACAATTTTTTCCCCTCCAGCACACATTACAGAAGTCCAGGATTCCGACTACACAACACACACACACAGACGGTCCAAACACGAAGAGAAAGTGACAGGGGGCGTGTCGTTGCTGTCAATCATGCTTCTTGTCTCCGCCGCAGGCGATCGGCGGCGCCCCATTGGCCACCCCGTTTGAAACTGCACCGTTCTGGAAACAACCACCGAAAAAAAGAAAAGAAAAAAATATTGAATAAATCTCGACATGAAATGGATTCTCTAAAGGCTTCCAGTTAACCATTACTGAACATGGGCCTTAAAGTTAAAGACCCACCACATCATGTGTCACAAAATTCGCATGCAAATTTTTTTTAAATGGGTGGCGCGCCTCTGGCTGCGACGCGCTCCAGGTGGGAGCAACCCGATTTTCACAGAGACGCCTCTGTGACTATAATGTACCTAACCTAACCTAACCTGTTTTCCCTCGTATAGCTCATAAGAAATCTTGTTTTGACCAGGTTTGACTCCCATACAAATGTCCCCAAATTGAAAACGAAACATTTTAGAGAGCAGCCTCAATTTGAAGTTGGGGATATTTGTATGTGGGTCACAGCTACCCAGAAAAAAACAAGGGACTTAATTGTGGTGGGTCTTTAAGTTTGGGCCAGTAGTTTAAAGTGAGATAAACCTCCTAAAAGTTTGTGTTGGTGTATGAATCTGATGAATGATTTTTAAACAAAGTTTTTTTAAATGCCCCAAATCGCTTGTGGTCAGTTTTTGGTTTTTGGGGGGAGTTGTTTTTTTAAAACCTGAAGTTCAATTTCTGGTCAAATGTTAAAAATTTGAAATCAGTGTGAAACTGAAATAGTTGCATATAGATATTGGGACACATAGACGGGGACACATAAAGACAAGGATATAATATATATAGAGAGAGAGACGAGGACACAGAGATGGGGGCACATCGCACTGGTCCCAATGCCAACAAGGAAACGTCCCCTCAAATTAATCACCCCTCTCGCTCTCAGTCTCACCTACTCCACATTCTTCCCTCTCCCCCCTCCCCATACCACCGTCCTTCACAGCTTGGCTACAGTACAGCCCCCAAACAATGCTCCTCCTCTCCACATTCTCTCTCCACCTCCTTGCCATTCTTCTCTTCTTTCCTCACTCTTTCATCCTGATTTTTAAAAAAGAATGATCACCCATTCTTCCATTGTCATCAGTCTATTCCTCTCAGTCACTGTACAGTAGAGTAAGCAGTAGTAGTAGTAGTAATATTAGTAGTAGTAGCTGAGGACCATTCATATGCCTCAGCCCTTTCATTTCCAATCTCAATGTATTGACTTTTGACATGTTAACTTTGGTGATCTGCATCTCCTAAATTACTACCATATTTTCCGGACTATAAGGAGAACCCCCCCCAATTCTCCACAAATTTCAGATTTTGTTATTATATTTTCTTACCAATTTATTGGTCATGTTATAAGGCGCAAGGGTCTCAGTCTAGGGGAAAAGTATCGCCTTATAGTCCGGAAAATATATATAAAGACTTATCAAAAAGCAAACAGTTTAAAGGAATGGCCTTGTTCATTCATCATAACATTTAAACTCTGCTCTCAATGAGGGTCTCATGTTTGGATTTTCATCCAAAAGAGTTTTGAATACATTACTAATAATACTAGGTTTCATTTTGCATTCTTCATATTAGTTGCTACAAGATACATCATTCCACAAAAGAACAACACAGCTAGTACTCACTACTTGTAGTACTTAGACTACTTCAGTGCTTGAAGCCTTAATGTTAAACTAGTTTAGTTTAACTTACTAAACGCATAACTACTGATCCCAAGGATCGGGTCTTGTTAATCAGAAATATGCTGCCTCGCAGTGGCTCACAAACAACAGGGACAAAAGAAGGGTTGAAGCGCCATTGTCGCGAGCAGCGAGGCTTCAAGATTCTTCTTACGATTTCGGGGGAGCTCAAAGGAACAAAGTTATTTGGAAGATTTATTATTTTTAACTAAAAAAGGCAGGAAAATGGGCCAATAACTTAATAAGTCAGAAAGATAGTAGATGACAGTAAGCAAAGAGAAAAGGCAAGAGTCAAAGAGAGTGGCAGATAAGAGGAATCTACCAGGCTCACAGAACTTCCAGAAGGTGGGGGAACTATTTTTATGAAAGACTCCCACGGGCAGGAGCAGCGACGCAAATGACTGTATGGAGATGGTTAATTTCCATCCTATTGGCATGAGCCTAGGAGGACAAAGTTCCTGAAGACTGGGCCTTCCCGGGGATGAAGGGTGATTGTTCAAACACAGGGGTTCGCAGTCTGGAAGTGGAACCGAATCAATCGGACGGGAGTCTGAGTCTTGGTCTTGTCCTGATGCTTAGTGTGTCATCAGCATCGACGTCGTGAGGAGAGAAGCTGGATTGCAGTGTGAGATAGCCCTAGGTTGTTCTCATTGCCCGCTTTACCTGCCCAGGGCTCACAATCGTCCCGCAAAACAAGGGGTCCCAGGGATTCCTTCACTTACAGTATAGAGGGTCCTAGAGGCGGGATAGAGGGTCCCAGTGGCATTGCGAATGGTAAAAATAATTTTTCTAGTGCATCCCTGGGACCCCCTGCACATTCTTTTAGAGGGTCCCTTAGAATTTTAGTACTTCATAGACCCCGAAATGGAGGTCCCTGGGAGCCCTGCCTGCCGCTTGTTAGTTCATTGACTTCCCAACTCCATGTCGTGTTCAGGACCACCAGCAGACTTCTTAGTACCTAGGTGATGGCGGCGGAGACACATAGGCAGGCGACACAGAACAAAGAGTCAGACGGTATCTGTGCACAGGCAGATGATTCCCCCAGCAGACGAGTGGGAAAGCCCTCACCCCACATACACCAGCCTGGAAAATTGCAACTGGAGCGTCTACTATGCATCAGCGCTTTGCTGGTCCCTAAATCAGCTCTGCAGGGACCATCCAAGTCACTGTGCGAATCCCGCCCACATGCCAAGTCAGCCATCACCCAATGGTGAGGGAGGATGACCGCACTGCCCTGCTGTTGACTGCCACTCAACAGCACATCGAGAGCATTTCACCCCACTTTCGGGAATGTGTATTATGGCGCTTGCTGAAGTCAGAAGATGGTGAGATTTATGTCTATAGCTATTATTATTACTAATATTAGCATAATGCTCATATATTTTTTTTAAAGTCTTAAAGACCCCCCACGTCACGAGTCAAAAGCACGGTTTTCACATGTTTTCCCTCTTATACAGTTATAGCTGGTACAAAATCTTAAGAAATCTTCCAAGCATAAGAGGAAAAGTGACACGTGACGTGGGGGGTCTTTAACTAGTTTAAGCTCTTCATGGGTGTGCATGCTTGCAGTCCCTGAATAAACAATATATGCCAGCTGTGGGATAAAGCTTCCGACACTGAGGGATGAGGAGCTGATGCGAGTGACCTCTTCGTTGCCGCTCTGGCTGAGGTATGGGCTTGCTCCTGTTAACACTCACCATGCTATTGAGTATTTTGAAGAGCATGGTGAGTCTGGTGGTCTGTCGGCGCTGCTGCAGTGAGTTCCATCCCAGTCTCTGGAGCATCCGAGTCATCGTGCGAATCCTGCCCGCATGACAAGTCAGCCAACACCAAATGGCTGTTCTATGTTATCGATTCAAAACGATTCTGGCAGACCTGCGTTGGATCGATTCGAGCTTGTCAATTGAGTTATTTTAGTCTTTGTTTGTTCTTGTTCTAACTCTACCCCAACCCTGCTTCAGACCCCATCCCTATTCTGGTATTTGTTCGACGAACCGCGCTGTGGCTGACGCCCTGCACGCATCCATACGTAGACTGTAGACTGTAGAGAGAATGTGTGCGTGTGTGTGTGTCTCACCATCAGCATCTGGATCATTACAATCTAAAATTAATACTGAAAGAAAAAAAAGACTATTCAAAATAAATTTACGTGAAAAATAGATCTAGTTATCAGTTCAATTGTTCAACAGAACCATAAAAAAAGATGATGGTGGTTGTTCAAAGAAACTTAGATCGATTGTTTGTTACCTTTTCGTCTGTTGCATTTTTGGTTTTCAGAGGACATTTCAATGTTGATTCAGCTGAATCCCCTCCGCCTTTTTCGCCTTCCACTTTCTTCCATGGGTTCCATATCTTGGCGATGTAAGGCCGGATGAATTTGTGGAAAAACCACAAAACGAACGGAATAACAATACAGGGAACACACACCATTTTGTTTGCGTAATTTCTGTCTGCTGTGACGATGTGAAGGCTGCACTCCACAAGTAGATCAGCTGAAACGGGATAAGCCCGCTATGTACCAGGCCCATTGTGTCCCAGGCCCGATATGTCCCATTCCTGGTTGATCCCTTTTTGCCTCTCTCTGTCTGTCTGTCTGTCTCTCTCTCTCTCTCTCTCTCTCTCTCTCTCTCTCTCTCTCTCTCTCTCTCTCTCTCTCTCTCTCTCTCTCTCTCTCTCATATGTAGAACATCAACTACATATACTAGGATTTAACCGTTTCAAACATACACAATAAATATATGTACTATTTTTAACCGACCTAAAGCCCCCACCTCCCCCTTTTATGTAATCTCTCTTATAAAATGTTTAATTTTTGTATCGCTAGTCCCCAGATATGCGAAGGCGTGGTAGGGACTATAAACTCCCAGAAGAAGATCTCTCTCTCTCTCTCTCTCTCTCTCTCTCTCTCTCTCTCTCTCTCTCTCTCTCTCTCTCTCTCTCTCTCTCTCTCTCTCTCTCTCTCTCTCTCTCTCTCTCTCCATCTCATATGTAGAACATCAACTACATATACTAGGATTTAACAGTTTCAAACATGCACAATAAATATATGTACTATTTTTAACCGACCTAAAGCCCCCACCCTCCCCCTTTTATGTAATCTCTCTTATAAAATGTTTAATTTTTGTATCGCTAGTCCCCAGATACGCGAAGGCGTGGTAGGGACTATAAACTCCCAGAAGAAGATCATGTAGAACATGAGAAGAAATTCCATCTCCATTTTTTTTCCCCCATTCAAAATCAAACTCTCATGCATGTCTGCTTCAAGTTTTAAAAACTTGACAAAATAAAGTATAGTGTTAAGACTAGAGCTGCTTCAAGCAAGCTGACACCGACAGGCTGAAGCCGAGTGACCAGGACTGCTGAACGATTGGTGAAGGAGGACCTCACGTCACCAGTTGTCCTCTACCAGCGAGCTGCCGTCAGGAAGCTGAGGAGGATCATGGGCGACGCCTCTCACCCCCTCCACCCTGCTGTGGAGTCCTGCCGGCCGACCAGGGACAGCTCTCGCCACCTGCGTTGCTTCAGCCGGGGCGCGGACCAGCCGTCTGCAGAAATCCTTTCTGCCAACCGCTGTGTGCCTCTGCAACGCTGCCCTGTGAACGACACCGTCACCCTACTTGAGCCAAGCTCTGTGTGTGTGTGTGTGTGTGTGTGTGTGTGTGTGTGTGTGTATGAATGTGCGTGTGTGCGTGTGCATGTGGGTGTGTATGTGTGTACATGTGCTGTGGGTGGGAGCGTGGGTGTGTATTTCATTAGTCCTGTTTTTCTGTTTTAAACATGTGTGCGCGTGTGTATGAATGTGAGCGTGTGCCGGTTTGCTCGTGCGTTGCTGTTGTGCGTGTACGTGTGTGTGTGAGAGAGAATTTAGTGCGCATGTGCTAAAGTGCTTCTTAATTTATTGCTTGGAAATTTTATTTAACATGTTTTTCACTTAAATCACTTTACATTTAGTTTAGCTATGTAAGTATTTTTGTCTTATGGTCTTACAGATGTGCAATCTTTTTAACCTATATGTAATTTAATCATATATGTTGGTCACAGTGTAGTGGTTGGTTGTGTGTGTGTGGTGGGGGGGGGGGGGGGGGGGGGGGGGCTTGTGTGATGTTGCCTCAATTTAATATATATATACATTTTTTTTTAAATTATTACGTAAAGTTTTATATTTCTGAAGGATTGCTTCACTGCGTATAACGTTGTGAGTGAACCGGGAAGGGGGTAGGCGGGAGATAAATAAAGTTGTGTTCAGATCCGTAGTGAGGCAATTCATAAGTGTTAGAGACTGTAAGAGGGGGGGGGGGGGGGAGAGCAGGGGAATAGACATAGCTCGAGATATTAAGCATAAGAGATTTGGCATGGGAGTGTTTGCAAAATTATTTTAATGCGCGCATTTATTTTGTCGTTATCAATTTGTGTTGTTTCTTTTACATGTATGTGACGTGCTGCACAGAAATTATCCTGTACTTGAGGACATAATAAATTGATTGATTTGATTTGATTAATTTGAATACGCCAGATCAACCAGCCGCGCAGCAGCATTTTCGGGTCCAGTGACCTTCAGGAACAAACAGACAAACACCCCTGAAACTTAAGTCCGATCAAGCAGTCTACACCTGCACCTTACAGTATCCCTGCGCCAGCGAGGATTTCGCTTTCGCTTCGCGGTTGGATAAAACGAAGAAGAAGAAAACTAAATAAAATGAAAGATGGGACAGGAAAGCCTTACGCCGGGCTATGTTTTGAGTCCCAAAATCCTAATCCTAATCCTAAGAAGAAGGCAGAATATTTTTATTTCGTTTAAAGAAGTGCAACATTAGTATTAAAATCAGCAAGCCTTTGACCTTTGACGCAGGAATTTGAAGATGACTGAACAGGTTTCTGTCTAGCTTGGACGAGTGGACAGACAGACACAGAGACAAACAGAGATTGAGACAGACAGACAAAGTGATTCCAGAATACCCCCACCCTCTACCTGGGAAGGTGGGGGTATAATAAACAGCGGGACCGTTTTGGTTGTTGTAGGGCTGTTTTGGTATTTTGAATAGGGCCGTTTTCGTTTTCAAAGTAGTGCCGTTTTGGTTAGACGGGGGCCGTTTTCTGCGGCAACCTCCTAAAGCGCTTTAGTAAGTCTATTGCAGCTGTGGCTTATAATAATTTAGATAGTTTCGTATTTATTTTAATTAGGAACAATTTTGTATTATTTAAATCTATCATTGAGTGTAATTATTATCAAACTAACTAACGTTTTTTTCCCAATAAGTATCCCATCAAAAGAAATGTTTTTCATTTAAATAGTTTCGAATTCAATCAAAAAGGGAGATAATTATCATTGATTTCTCATAGGGTGGAGTTTGACGTGGATGAGTGTGTTTGTGTGGGTTGTCCGAATGTTGTTTGGTTTGTTCAAGTTTCAAAGTAGGCTTGCATGGACTGATATGACACTTTGTGAACATGGATAACACACGTGTACTGTCAGTGAGAGACTTGGAAATCAAGAATACTACTTGAAAGAAAAAACAACGATTTGTTAAAAATAAAAGGGATCATTTCAAATTCAACTCGACAAAATGAGTGCCGGTCACAATCGCCCTTCCTCCAAAGGAAAAGAGGTGTTCTCTCACGTTTTGACAGACCGTTATGGTCAAGTTCAAAACGTGAAAGCTGCTCGGGTCTATGTGTTTGGCGAAGGAAACATGGTGGATGATGATTTGGACGAAAATGTGGAGTTCGAGATGCCCTCTATACGCAGTATACGCGCTAGGAGGGGGCAGAATGAGGGGGGAGGGTCGTTTCAGAATGCAGATGACAGAGACAGTCAGGAGGCCTTGTTTTATGAGAAAGAGATTGCGCCGGGGGACACTCTGCAAAGTCTGTCTCTCAAGTATGCTTGTCCGGTAAGACTGCTTGGCTTAAACTTTGAGTGTCACTCTGTGTGTGTGTGTGTGTGTGTGTGTGTGTGTGCATGCATGCGTGCATACGTGCATGTATGCATACGTGCATGTATGCATACGTGTGTGTGACATCATGTCCTTGTCAGTCCTACAGGGATGCATAGCGCTATCGCTACGAATCGAAAGAACTACCCGTTGTTACCACTACTACCCATAGAGAACAATTGATGATGACTACGAGTGCCAATCTGTCAGTTTTCATTCCAACAGACTAACCCTATTCCTAACCCTAACCCGAACCCTTTTTGTCACCTAACCCTATTCCTTACCTAAGTTTAACTCTATTTTAACCCTAACCCTTAGATAATTGCTGTAGTGATTTAGCCCAGTAGAGTTATAGATACGTAGTGATAGCCGTACTGATTTATCTTGGTACT
>JAGGCT020001961.1:22500-25000 GCA_017654935.2 Phymorhynchus buccinoides
TGTGTGTGTGTGCGTGCGCGCGCCTGTCTGTCTGTGTCTAGTCTATCTGATTGTCTGTGTCTGCCTTTTGTGTGTATGCATGTGTGTGTGTGTGTGTGCGCGTGCGCGCGCCTGTCTGTCTATGTCAAGTCTATCTGATTGTCTGTGTCGGCCTTTTGTGTGTATACATGTGTGTGTGTGTGCGTGTGCGCACTTGTCTGTCTCAGTGTCTGTGTCTAGTCTATCTGATTGTCTGTGTCTGTCTTTTGTGTGTGTGTGCGCGTGTTATGTGTGCGCGCACACGGGAGGAGTATGTGTGCACATGTGCGAGTATGGGTGAAACTGACTGAAAGTGTGTGTATGTGGTGTAAGATTACATTTTTTTCATACAATACATGTATGTATGTATGTATTAATGTGACTGTGAAGATATTCACCCCATTAAAGCTGCAAAGTGGGTCCATAATTTGACTTTGTGTCTGGACAACAAATGACTTGCAATTTATTTAGTTATATATCACTTTTGGGGCTGCATTTTGTTTTTGTTAGGCATCTTCAGATCTAGTGTAGAAAAGAATTACAGCTAATTCAATTATGAATAAAGTTTTTTTTGGGTCTGTTTTTCCAAAAAAAAATTTCTTCTAAGAACTAGTTATCTTTACAATCATGTAACTTGTAAGAAAATGTCTGAGTTTTACTGCTGATTTAAAAAATATTTTTTTTAATGAGTTTACATTTTCTTTGCTGAAAACTTATTTTGGTCTTGATTTTTGTTCTTTGTAAAACAAACAAAGAAACAAGCATTTTTTTTGGTTATAAATTATGGAACGTTGCATAATTTGTATGAAAGATAAGTTTCTTGTTTTCAAGAATTGAGGTCAAAATTCAATGGTTCATTTCTTTCATTCCGCTCCCATTTTTCAGTGTTATGTAGCTTGTTCGGGAATAAAAGTTTGAATACATAACTGAGTTTGTTTCAGTCAGTGTCACTGTCACTGCTCCACAACGTCAGTCCTTCTGTGTTCTGTTTCTATTTTGCAACTCATTGTAAATTTGTATGCTTTGCTCAAAGTCCTGATGTGCCTTGTTTTCCGACACACAGAACATGTAAATTTGTTGCCATGGTGGCCATGGTCACATGACTTAGACTGGTTGTCAGTGAAATTGAATTATATATTTCAGTATTGTGGACTCCTGATGCTCAGTATGGTTCAGTCATCGTTTCAGCAATAAGCGGCTTAGCTGGCTGTTTTGACCGCCTGGTGGCATAACGCTCGAGTGGGGCTAATCCTCTCTATGTTCTTAGTTGGGGATCAAGAGAGAGAGGGAGAGGAGTCCCCTCTTTCTCTACCCCCAGCTAAAGATATCACGAGATAAGGCCATAAGCCCCTATTGAGTTGGTTGCCACCTGGCGGTCAAATTGGCCAGCTAAGTTGACCATTGTATAGTGTATCAGTTGGTGTCTTTATAAGTTTGTATGCATGTTATTTTATTGCATTATTTCAAATATGTTGCAGGTGTGCGTGTGCAAGTGTTGCAGAATTTGAATGTGTGAATTACAAAGGCCGCAGTGATGTCCCGAGTTCCCGGTCATTGGACATTGACCTATTAAAATTCAAAATGTCATGCTGTGTTCTCCCGGGCTGTCAGGACTAATGTCTGATTAAGTTTTTAGTACTGGCACGCTTTTGTCTTTATTGATTTCTGCAAGAGCCAGGACATTGTCCTGTTGATTTCTCTGGTCTCGGGACAGTTTGTCCTATCACTTTTCGATCCTCGGTACATCACTGAAAGGGTATGATTTATATACTCTCCAGCCTTCTGACATGAACATCGTTTTGTCCTCCCCCTCTCCTTCCTCTCTTCCCTCCCCTCTCCTCCCCTCCCCCCTCTCACCTGAGTTAAAGACCCACCACGTCACGTGTCACAATCACGTTTTTCACATGTTTTCCCTCTTATAGCTGGTAAGAAATCTTAAGAAATCTTACTAGCATAAGAGGGAATGTGACACGTGATGTGGGGAGTCTTTAAAAGCCACATATTGTGCCAAGCTGCCATCTGTGTGTCTAGTTCTCTGTGTCAATTGTCGTTGATTGATTCACGCTGTTTATTAAAAGCGTGGTCAAAAAGCCTAAATGTCACAAAGAGTGATTTCTTCGCAGCCTACCAACCTTGCGAGAGAAAAAAATGAAGCCAACTTTCTCACTTCCCACCTGGAAGGTGGAAGGTGGTAAGTGTTAAGTATGGTAACAGCAAGCAGTGAGTGAGTTCACAGTGATCCCCACCTGTAGTGTAGGTGAAAGGGTGGGAGTAAAAAATGGCTTCAGTCAGCTGCGGAGTAATCATCACTCTTTGTATATTTAGGCTTTTTGGTGTGGTGTGTTTAGCTTGCATCTAAATAGCCTAGATCACACTTTGTTATTCTGTACACTTATTGCAAGCTATTGGCATGCAAATTATAACAACGCAGACAGAGAGAACGATTGTGATCAATGAATTTGAATTGTGTTTTTTCATGTAG
>JAGGCT020001962.1:0-25000 GCA_017654935.2 Phymorhynchus buccinoides
ATTCAGATTACATAACACACCACAGTTAAGACAATAAGATGCATGCAACATCATCAAGGAATTAAAAAAGGGAGATAATTTGATTAGAATTATGTGAAAAACTTGAAAAACGTAAACTCATATAAAAACTACTAATGTTTTCCTAAAATAGATGAACCAATTAAGATTAATATAAAGATTAGGGATGCCTCGTCGGCGATCACGGCCATGCAAGGGCTGTCACCACGTTAAACGTCACCACAAAGCAATAAACAAATAGCTCAATTAATAATAATGATATACATAAGCATCACACATTAAAGACAACAGCAGCAACAAAAACATAGCACCGAAGTCGGTTTACACACACACACACACACACACACACACACACACACACACACACACACACACACACACACACACACACACACACGACTCAGCACACACGCGCGCCCGCGCGCGTGTGTGCACACCCAATCACACGTTAACACAGCTGGTCTACATTCGAATTATACAGACAGATGGCAGAGGGAATGAAAGAGTTTAAGTGCCTTGATGTTCTTGCACGTGGGGCTCGCAGTCTGTCGCTTCTGTCCGATCGTCTGCTGTCAATGTCGTCATGTAAGGGGTGTGTCTCGTCGGTCATGATCGTCCTCAGTTTGTCAGTCAGTTTTCTGTTGTACATGTCGTCAAAGGGTTTTTGATTTTTGCCCACCACCCCACCCACTTTCTTTATAACTTTATCTAGTCGACCTTTATAAGACCTCCATTTATAAGACTCCCTCCCACATAAGACCTACTTCTCTGAGACATTGCCCCTCTTTGTAAGTATTAAAATTACCTCTCCTTTAAGACCCCTCCCTTATAAAACCTCATTCTGGATGATTTTTGAAGGTCTTCCAAAGGAGGTTCCACCGTAGTTCTAGCCCTAACCCTTTCCCGGCCGTTCTATTCTAACCCTGTCCTTAGCCCTATTCTATCCCAACCTGGAGAATGGGATAGGGGTACTCGTGAGTTCAAGACTCCCAACAACAACAACATCATCAGCACAAGGGACTGCTTCTAGACATTTGTCCCGGAGAGTTCATGCCCTTAGCCTATATGTTCGGGGCTTGCATGGTTGCCTGTTCACATGGCCACTCTTTTGCTCGCTGACCGGAGCATGCTACCACCCTTCTGTTTACTGCCTGGACAGACAGACATGTGCACTCCACACACACACGCATGCATGCACGATGCACACGCACACACACGCACGCACACGCACACACACACACACACACACACACACACACACACGCGCGCGCGCGCGCGCGCGCGCGCATGCATGCACACACACGCATGCATACACGTGCGCGCGCGCGCACACACGCGCGCACGCACACGCACGCACACGCACACACACACACACACACACACACACACACACACACATGCACACACACACACACACACACACACACACACACACACACACACACACACACACACACATATGCACACAGAGTTAATTTTATAAGCACTGCTGTACAGATAGATTGTATCATCTTATATTACATTTACTGTGGAACCTCCCTTATAGGACCCCCCCACCCGCCTCTTATAAGACTCCCTCCCATTTTAGACATTGCCCTTCTCTGTAAGTATTAAAATTACCTCCCTTATACAACTCCCTCCCACTTAAGATGATTTTTTGGAGGTCTTAACCCTTTCAACGCTAGCCATTCCTCAGCCAAAATTTACCATTAAACTTACCCGGGTAGAGAAAATATTTCGTCTGCAATATTGGGGATTCCTCTGTGACATGCATAAAATAGGGCCTATCCTTACCTCCCAAAATTAAGAACATAAGGTCACTGGATACCAGACCCTCATTTGATGCCTTTCAGTGACATGGGTGTTAAATCATTATGGTACCAAGAGGCGACAGTGGCAATGAAAGAGTCTTAAATGAAGGTTCCACTGTACTGTGTTGTAGAAGTTTATTGCCACAAGCTTGTTGACCTGGACGGTATTCATGTCGAGATAGCATGAGACTTAGCATGATGCTAACTTAGAAGCTCTTCCAAAAGTCCTATTAAATCCTATAGGACATTGGAAGAGCTTCTAAGTTAGCATCATGCTAAGTCTCATGCTATCTCAACGTGAATACCGTCCCAGATAGGGTTGTTCCGTAGTGATCAACTGATAATGTTGAGGTTACAGATTACTAAGGTAAACTTGTATATGTTGTATAGAATGTTGACCCGCGTACAATGTATACAGTCCACGGCCTAAAATGTAAAATGTGTACATTCTATGGATTGTTTGTAGAAAGTTGACGACAGTATACTTTCTATGGGTTTTGTTGTAGAATGTATACATTACATAGGCTGAAATGGAGCCCGTCAACATTACACGGCCAAATGTGTAGAATGTAGACTATATTCGAAAGAGGGGTGTCTTTCAACACTGCATAGCCAAATTTGTAGATATAGACGAAAAAATAAAGAAATGACCACTGAAGGACAAGGTACACAAAAGAAAAAAACGCTGAACTAAACAGGTTTTGTCCTTTTTAATATGAAAAAACCACCCCACAACGTTTCAAGGAATATCCTCGTTATCAAGTGAAAATAAAAGAAAGTAAAGTAAAGATCAGAGACTGAAATAGCAAAAAGAAAGGACTGAGCAGATTTCAAAACGAATGTGAGGGCTGGTAAAAAAATATATAGTGAGCACATACTAACCCTGCATTGAACATCAAAACTAACATAGCAACCAAAAAAGTCTTGGGACATGCAATGACAAAAAGACAAAGCTGAGTAGGTATTCACTTTGATTAAAACACACACACGCATGTACATACACACACACACGCATGCTCACACACATACACACACACACACACACACACACACACACACACACACACACACACACACACACACACACACACACACACACACACACACACACACACACACACACACACACACACACACAACACACACACACACACAAAACACACACACGCATGCATACATGCATGCACACATTACTCACATGCCCACATACACGCATACACACATAAACACACACAAGCACACACATTTGCATACATACATGCATAAATACACATACACCCACCCATATACACACATATCCATGCACACACATAAAAAAGCACATATACACATCAAGGACATGGTCTGCTTACCTCGGACTAAATCATTCTCATAAATTAATCATAACCGTCATCATCATCACCATCACCATTATCATCATCATCATCATCATCATCACTAATCACTGATCACAAAGTGTGCTGCTTTCCGTTGGATCGCTGCCTCAATGTCTTTGATGTTTTTCTGTGCGATAGGACCCAATGCATTATACGTGTACTCAAGGTGAGGATGGACTAGTGCTTTGTAGGCCTGTTATTGGCTGGTCCTCTGTTTGGTCTTGGATCTGATGAAGTCGAGGGTGTTATTGGCTTTGTACAGAATATGTTGTTGATGTGGACATACCATTTGCCATCTCCCTGCAGTGTGACTCCAAGATATTTGGTGGAGGCCACTTTCTGTAGCTCTTGGTTGTGGAGGGTATACTTGGGGGAGGTGGTGGTCTACTGTGGAGGTCGGAAAGGGATAACTGGTTCCAACTCTCGTTTACCTCCCTTTTCCTAATCCAGACCAATCTTTATTTCCAAACACTTCCCGTATAGAATTATAACCCCCTTTACCCAAGTCGTACGTATGCTAAATTGTATTCCTAATCTTTAACTTTGGTATGTAAAGCTGAAAAAGTAATACACCATGGTCGACTTTGCCCTATATCTTATTTGCTTATAAACTACTACGTCCAGATCTCATTTGTCGTGTTGTGAATGGTTTCTATCCAAGGTTTATTTCGCAGTCTTTGCACAGAAGATAGTAAACAGCTACGTCCAGATCTCATTTGTCATGTTGTGAATGGTTTCTATCCAAGGTTTCTTTCTCAGTCTTTGTACATTAGATAGTAAACTGTTACGTCCAGATCTCATTTGTGGTGTTGTGAATGGTTTATATCCAAGGTTTCTTTCTCAGTCTTTGTACAGAAGATATCACGAAAATCCGCAGCTAGTTTAAGAAACTCTGCTCTGAACCTGCTGCCAGTCAAACAGTACATGTAGAAGTTGAAAGAACTGTTGAAGAACAACAAGACAATGGCGATTGGTCTGAACAGCACAAACTGACGGTATGTGAACCGGTTGAAGCTAAAACAATAGAACAGGACTAACCACATATAGAACGGCATAGCGAAGAAGAAAAAACAGCCACTTGCCACAACCAAGGTGACCGTCAATGAAGACACTTTCTGTTGTCTGGACTCTTGGCTGGCTTGTTGTGCAGAAAGACGTTGGTTTGTTTTGGTAGATTTGGCCAGTGTCCACAACAGAGTGCTGTTGCTGACGGCCAGCAATGCGAAAGGAAGGACAGACGTGAGCAACAGACGCATCCATGGCTCAACATTTTTCGAAAACCGTCGGTAGATGTCTGATTTGCCTTTATTGCAAGAACCATACAGAGTATGACTGTTAATCAGAGTAAGAGCGAGAATCACCATACCAGCAGTAGCTCGTGACTTTCTCGCGGTCCACGCAGCACCGACACGAAGTGGCCACAGCACAGAAGCAGCTCTGAGCATGGTGAGTGACACCAGCATCCATGACGATAGTGCGTAACTGATGCGAGTAAACGAAAACAAAACCTTGCACGACACCGAGCCGTCGTGAAACATATACTTTACAACAAACAGGGGACGAAGGACAATTGGAAGAGGCATAAACATACTGATCTGGTCAGACACGGCCAGAACTATGAAGTAAACACTGGAGGTGGATGAAGGAAGACGAAGCATGATCAGAATGATCATAACATGGCCAAAATAACCAAACACGCTCATAACTGAAAAGGTGATATCTTGGATAAAGTGTATAGTCGCAGAAGCTATGGTAATATCAAACCAATTTTTGATTGTTCTGCGAACTGAGTTGTTCGTTTCATCAGACACCAAAAGAGAAGAATGGTCAAGGGTGGTTAGACTCAGCCCAGTGTTCATGTTGGGAGTTTGTGTTGTCTCCTAAGTGGATTAGTTTGCGAGACGTTCATGAAATGGCAACGGAATTCATGTTTCATAAGGCATTTAGCATCATAATTATAACTACTTGTTCTGCATAGCACAGTGAAACCTAATCTTTTCACCTCACTGTTAACGTTGAAGTCATACAAAGACAAATTATATCTATGGTATATAACTTTTGTTTAAATAAAATTGAACATTTTTTTCCTAATGATATTAAATGTGTACGTAGAAACCAAATTAATGCAAACCATCTGCTTCTTCACTGTCCTAGAATCAAAGAATCGATGACCAAAAATGCATGTGATTTGCTGATCCATCACTCGTAATAAACCATTGAAAAACATTTTTTAATAACTTTCATATTCTTAAAATTATTTTCTGAAATCCTGCATTCTATTCCTAACAGTAGGCTATTTTTCTTTGTATTGTTGATTTATTGTTGCTTGTAATTGTGTTGTATTCTGCTGTCAATGTTAATATATTAAGGGATATGGAATGCTATTTCTTTTTGCTATTTAAATCAACTTGACCGATCGTGATTCGTAAATATCCTCTACATCTAAGGGACACTGAACTTACTATCGATGCATGTATGTCTGCCAATGTTTCTTTTATATAACGTTCTCCGTTACATTTATAAGCATACATTTGCAGGTAAAGCACAGATAAATAAATCTACCACACACACACTCACATGTTTTTAAATTTTAATTTTAAGGCAATTAAAAGAGTGTTTAATATTGCAGCAAAAAATGTTGGACAAAATCTGTCTGTTTCGATTTGCTTGCTTATTTTTTTTTAACAGTCACTATAGTGTATATCCCCATGTGTCGCTGACACTAGCACATATCACCTGATGCATCCACACAAAGTGATGTGGCCAAACAGAGATGACAGAATTAATTCATTGGATCATTTCTGTGTGTCGGTTTTGTCAACGCAAAGGACTTTAGCTTAGTCAACAGTTGGCTTAATGGCAGCAACTCCCGTGATCTAAGCCTCAGCTGGCAAATTGGCAACTGCACAAACTCAAAACTAAAACATTCACTGGAGACATTGTTTTTAATTCTTAGTATTAGAATCATTTGCCACTCCCATAAAAGTTAAATATTGCGATGCAAACCTTTATTTTATTTTTGTTGATCTTGTGTATGATTTATGTTGTTTTTTCTCTTCTACACATTCACTTCTTTCTTCTCTCACGGCACAATCCATAAACTTCTTGAGCTATCTTCACAAACTGTGCTCTGAACTCGCTGTCTGTCAAACAGTACAGGTAGAAGTTGGTTCCACTGTTGGAGTACCACAGGAAATAGGCAGCGTTCTTGAACACCCGGTTCTGTCCGGCTTCAAGCGGGTCCTCTCCATCAACATATTCTTCTAATAGATAATATATCGTGAGAGGAGTTGTCAGGAAGACAAAGCAAATGTTGACAGCGATCACAGTGACAGTCAGTGAAGACACTTTCTGTTGTCTGGAATCCTGGGCACTTTGTTGTACAGGAACAAGTCTGTTTAATCTGACCAGTGTACACATAATGACAGCGCTAGTGACCGCCAGCAATATGAAAGGAAACAATCGACTCTGAAGCTGGCGTATCCAAAGCAGGTAGAGTTTGAAGTAATTTTTAGGAACACACAGTCCACTTTCAATTCTATAATCTACAAGAACGTGACGATTTATCAGAATAAGAAACAAGATCATTATCCCAACAGCAGCTCGTGACTTTCCCTTCGTCCACACAGCATTGACGCGAGCTGGCCTCAGCACAGAAGCAGCTCTGAGCACGGTGAGTGACACCAGCATCCACGATGACAGAGATGACACTGTCTGCAGTATAACTGTATAGAGCTTACACTGCCAGGAGCTACCATTCTGAAAGTACTTGACGCCTCTAGACCTGTGCACCCAACGTTCAAAGGGACCTGATATTATCACCAGTTGATCAGACACAGCCAGAACCTTGAAGAAAACACTGGACGTTGTTGAAGGAAGACGAGACATGCTAAGGAGTATTACGACATTTCCAAAAGAACCCAGAACAAATACAACGGGATCTCCAACATATTCGATCATAGTAACAACGTTGTACAGGTGATCCGTTGTCTGCCCAGCCTCCCAGCTTGAATGACCCTTGAATGAGTCCTCGTTTACACCGGTCACTTCAGGAGCTGAGAAGCTGAGCGTGGTAGGATTAACCTCAACTGTCATTTTACTTTTAAACGGACACAGAAGGTTTCTTTCAAGGCAACTCGCTAAATAACGTAAGGTAAAGTCTGCAAACTTGTTCCTTGATGTAAAGTGAAAGAGAGCGGTAATTGGACTGCGCGGATTGGTGAACTTCTTCTTTAATCGCTCAGACAGTTTCCTGTCAATTGAGCGTAGATGCGTCATGCTGCCGTTATGCGCCTAACTAAAAAATAGTTAGGCCCAGCAAGTCCGACTTCGGCCGCAAGAAATTTTGTTGAAAGTGTTTCTTAAAAAAAAGGCAGGAGAATGGACTGGTAAGGCAGAAAGATAGTTGATGACAGCAAGCAAAGGGAAAAATCAGTCAGAGAGAATGACAGATTAGAGGAAGTTACAAGTACAGAACTTCCAGAAGGTGGGGGACTATTTATGCAAAAGACCCCCCCCCCCCCCCGGTATCCCCTCGGGGGGAGGATTGGTGAACTAGTTCAACTGTATGGTGCACAGGAAATATGACCACATCTACAGACATTTTGCTGTGTACACCCCACAGGTTAAAACTGTTATTAGAGATGTTTTTTTAAAATTGTAATTCTTTGACTTCTTAGTCAGGACATCAAGTAACAGTGATCAACCCATTTCTTACCATGCATGCTTTCACGCGTGCATAAATTAAATCCAAGGTACAGGATCTCTTACATCAAGAAATGAATTGTTTCTCACATTCAGCAATAGTTCATCAATTTATCTTTATATTTTCTTTTATAGCAGTTTCAGGTTGCTCACATTTGTAGTGTTTATATAAGGAATATTTGTTTAAAATGTGACAATTTTGAGTTTTGAAATTGAGGGTTCATGTCTATGTGTCCATGTAGCGATACTTTGTACACTTGTTGCAGATGACCAGTGGTCACAGCCACTGACCTGTGGTCACTTTGACATAAATTTCACCTTTCCATTTTTAACAGCTCATTACTGTGTCATGATTACCATACTACTGTACCTTGTACAATGTAGTTGACCAGTGGTCAGTGACAACGACCAGTGGTCATTTTGACTTAATAATCAAATTTTGATTACTAATAGCTTATATCCTGTCATCAGATAATTTATACACTTATGTAATGCAGATGACCAACGGTTAGTGCCACTGACCAGTGGTCACTTTGACGCAAATTCCACATTTTCACTTTTTAGCAGCTTATTCGTGTGTCATGAGTACCAGTGTGCCTTGCACAATGTAGATGACCACTGGTCAGTGACAATGACCAGTGGTCACTCGGACACATGGATAGACACGTGGACACATAGACGCGTCATTACGGGCACAACGACACGTGGACACTCGGACACATAGACACGTAGCCAAATTCGGGATCTAATTTTTAATTGCTGTCAAAATTGACTGAACCAGGGCCGGATCCAAGTGGGGGGGGGGTTACCTGGGTTCTGTAACCCCCCTCCACCCCCCACCAAAAAAAGGAAAAGAAGAATAGAAAGAGAAAAAAGAAAGTCAGAGCATCATACTTACTGTTTTGTTGTTTTAAAGTACAATTTAAAGGGAGTTTTGGCACTTCATTTTGTCAAAAAAGAAGCTTCAGCTTCAGGGGCAACGCCCCCTGACCCCCAACAGGAACATTACCCGAGGACCTAGAGGACCTTACTAATAATTAGTATGAAGGTACTCCACTGGGACTCCACCAGGGGGCTACGCCGGCCCCCAGACCCCCGCCCTTGTTTGTACCCCCCCCCCCCCCCCCTCTAATGTGTCCCAGGTCCGGCCCTGTTAATTTCAACCATGTATTTGCTGTTAATATTTGCATTCAACATTTTCAATCTATTTTGGGAAATGTGTTAGCCTTCATTTGTGGAAATTTGAAGCGTTTCAATGAACTTTGGATGGATGAATCAGGTCACCCCCGAAGTGCACCAGAAACGTGCGTGGGAGGAAATAACCCCCTTGTTTTTCTTACGTGCAGCCCTGTAGCAGGAATCAGAGAACAACGTGAAACAGAGAGATAGTTTAGAAAGTATGCTGAGAGTTTGAATTGACGATTTTCTGAAAAAATAGGGGAGAGCACTTCGTGAAAATTAGAGTTGGTTTCCTCCATTGCTCGGTCAAATACCATAGCAGCAATGCAACAATGGCGTCGAAGCTTGAAACCGCAGGATGCGAGTCAGCGACTTGCAAACGTTTTTGGGGTGGCCAGTAGCCACAAACTGATAAAACTTGCAAAATGTGACGCAAAAATATAAATGACATAATGTTTTAGAATGACGCACAGTGTTCTAAGTGCTGTATGTCTGCTCAAACACACGAGTCCATAGGCTACGAGAGCTGATGGTAGAGTGACTTCCCCTGTTTGACCGATTGAATTAGGCAGGATCACTCCCACACACCATGAAATTACTCCCCTTAATTATTTCCGAACAATTCCTATTGAGGGAGAGGGATGGGAGAAGCATGGGGAAAGGAGAGCAAGAAAGCAGAAGAGGCCACCAAGTCCTGATTCTGTAGGTGGTGGTCCCATTCGTTACCATGCAAGCTTCAGGAGTACCTTCTGAAACACATACAAGAACATTTTATTTTCGTGCTACAAAAACAAAGCAAAACCCAGCAAAAAAGTTCCCTCAAAATTCTGAGAAAGAAATGTTTCTGGGTAAGAAGGGGATTATTTGTCGATGCCCTGCACACACGGCTCCCCAAAGGGTCGTTTTATTATGTTTATTATGTACATTTCTAATTCTACATTTTTTGTCTTCACAAAAACAGCGAGGCACGTACAGAATAAGACACATCGACGCGACACACATAGAGAAACTCTCCATCCCTAAGCTGAAGTGCAAGTGGAATATAGAAGTTGAACTTAGCGTTTGGGGCAGTGGGAGGATGCCTCGTGCCTCCATAAGGGGAGCTGGACGACCCTGCCCTCTCCATGAGTGTCTCTCCCTGTGTGGATATCGGGTGGGGGTTGGGGTGTGTCTTTCGTACAAATAGTTCCCCCACCTTCTGGAAGTTATGTGCTTGTAACTTCTTCTAATCTGCCACTCTCTTTGACTCTGTCTTTTACCTTTGCTTATTTCTATCATCTATTGTATCTTTTTGACGTATTGGCCCAATCTCACGCCTTTAAAACAAATCTTTAAAAAAATCTTCCAAATACCTTTTCTCCTTTGATCTTCTCCGAAATTGGAATGTGTCGGCTGTACACAGCGGGGAGACGAGTGGAAACTGAAAACCGGACACATAATTATGTACCTTACCCATTATGGCCATATGGCCTGGGAGCACAGAAGAAGAAGAACTTAACTTTTTCTCTACGTAGCAGGTAGAAGCTTTATTAGTACGCATATTGTTGCCTGACACATACTGTCGCCCCTCAAGATTCGGGCGATAATATGCATTGAGCTCGGTACGCTTATTGTCACCCACGTTTTACACTGACAGACACGCCAGAAAACAGACAATAATGGACTTCTGAAATGCTGACTTACGTCACTGGTCATTTATATTTTTCAGAGTTCTTGTGAACGAATGACCATTAGGCCTATGGAAATTCATGCAACTGGCCACTGGCCAATTCAAAAGTGTTGGACATAGATCTAGTTAAAAGAGATTGTTCAAGTCTTGGTCAGATCTAGTCTTTTTCTTATATCCGATTTTTGGTAATACATAAGAAAGAATAAGTTCGGCACTGAAAACAAATGTGGTTGATTATAAGCGATTTTTTTTCTTGTAAGCGAGTTTCTTATAAGCGAATTCGGCTGTAATGTGTGGTGACTTGGACTCTGAACAGTGCACGGCTATCTGTGTCCCTGCTGCTATGTATGGTCTAAGGGGAAAAACTTGTCCCTTTCATTGCTACTGTCGCCTCTTGGCACCACAATGATTTAACACCTAGGTCACAAAAGGGCATCAAATGAGGGTCTGTTAACCAATGACCTTATGTTCTTAATTTTGGGAGGCAAGGATAGGCCCTGTTTTATGCATGTCACAGAGGAATCCCCACTATTGCAGAAGGAATCTTTTCTCTACCCAGTTAGGTTTAATGGAAGGTTTTGGCTGAAAATAGCTGGCGTTGAAAGGGTTAATTATATAATACTTATTCATCAATCAATTATCTGTCTTCTGAGTGATTTCCCTTGAGCAAAACTGAGCTAAGTTTTCACAAACAGCGCGCGGCCCCAACACACCATTGGAACAAGAGGAATATGTTTGTTTTCCTGCATTTCTGGAGTGAAAATGGAGAGACAAATAGTCAAACAACCTTTTTAAAAAAAAAATTATTGAACTTTTTTTGGCACATTATTTCACAAGGAATAAAACCAAACAAATAATAGGCAAAAATAAAATAAATACATACAGAAGACAAACAAATACATTTACATACAACTGTGCCGTGGAAGTCATTGAACATTTTTATCATCTTGAGGTAACAATTTATCATAACTATGTGGAGTAACTAAAAACAAAGAGCTCAACAATAGTCAAATAAACTTGATGATATTATAGCCGAGAGACTCGTCCTGTCCAACAATACCAAACGCTTACACTTGGCATGCAAACAAAGTAAGCAAAAGTAGAGTTGAAAATTGCAGTCTGAAGAAAGCTCTATGAGCAGAAGGCTTGCAAACAAAATCTTCACTATGATCACCCAACCCAAACCATGGTGAGTTCAAACTACCATTTTCTTCACATACGGTTAAATGTAGAAGACCAAATCTCGGTTGACCTAACATGTAAAGTTAGGCTGCCGATCTTTGAGTCAGTTATTGGTGTTTCTGTTTTTGTTTTTATTAACAATTTCGACATGTTGAAGGGGGTGAGGGTAGGGTTAAGCACAAATTCACATGATTGCCTATTAAGGCTGCAAGTTTGACCCGACCGCTTCCACAACGAGGCTGACGCACGTAACGAACAGCCCCAAAGTAAATTTGGGTAAATGTCAAGATGTTTTCATTTGTGATAACCCCCCCACGCCCCACCCCTTCAACATATCAAAATTGTTATTTAAAACAAAAACGGAAGCACTAATAACAGACTCAAAGATCGGCAGCCTAACTGTACAAGTAAAAGTTAAAGTAGGTCAACAGAGAGTTGGTCTTCTACATTTAAACCGTATGTATTTTCTTCTCTGAAAATTGTCTTTTAGTAGAACACGTCTGTGGTGAAAAGCTACTGAAAATTACTATAAAGACGTGATTGAGGTATCAGTTGATGCCTCTTTACTCTACCACTATACCATTCAAGGAGGTAGACGTAGACGTTGAAAGCCACTAAGCGCCACATAATTACTGTACTGTCTCCACCGCAGGGGATACCAGGGTGTCTTCCGTACAAATAGTTCCCCAACTTCTGGAAGTTCTGTGCTTGTAACTTCCTCTAATCTCTCTCTCTTTGACTCTGCCTTTTTCTTAGCTTTATGCCATATAATCTTACATATTTTTTTATTTTATAGTTTTCTCCTTTGAGCTCCTCCGAAATCAGAATGTGTCTGAAAATGGACACACACGTACCCATTGTGGCCTTATGGCCCGGGAACGCAGAAGAAGAAGAAGAAGAAGAAGACGAAGAACTGTACTATAAAGGCGCCTACAGTGCCTATTCATGCAGCTGATGCATTCCTTATTTGAGGAAGGTCCAGGGTCCGCTCCTCTATACCTCTTTCTGGCACAGAGCTAGGTGAATAGATACTGTAGGTGGCCTTGATAGTAGTTCTCTGTACCTCTTTCTGGCACAGAACTAGGTGAATAGATACTGTAGATGGCCTTGATAGTAGTTCTCCTCTGTACCTCTTTCTGGCACTGAGCTAGGTGAATAGATACTGTAGATGGCCTTGATAGTAGTTCTCTGTAACTCTTTCTGGCACAGAGCTAGGTGAATAGATGGCCTTGATAGTAGTTATCTGTATCTCTTTCTGGCACAGAGCTAGGTGAATAGATACTGTAGATGGCCTTGCTAGTAGTTCTCCTCTGTACCTCTTTCTCGCACAGAGCTAGGTGAATAGATACTGTAGATGGCCTTGATAGTAGTTCTCTGTACCTCTTTCTGGCACTGAGCTAGGTGAATAGATACTGTAGATGGCCTTGATAGTAGTTCTCTGTACCTCTTTCTGGCACTGAGCTAGGTGAATAGATACTGTAGATGGCCTTGATAGTAGTTCTCTGTACCTCTTTCTGGCACTGAGCTAGGTGAACAGGTACCATAGCTGGCTTGATAGTCGCTGTGTGGCTTTGTTTTTGTTGTTGGCTTACCCTGCTGGCCTGGCTAAAAGACTCGATGGATCATACCGACAGCTGAAGCCCTTGAACACATTGGTACAACTGCATCAGCTACGGATGAGAACATTACGTGTGTGACCGATTTTAAAAAAACGACATCGCCACGTAGGCAGCCACGCTCCGCCGTCGGGGGATTTCGGAGACTGATGATGGTTAGCTAGGAGCTTGTCACGGCTAAAGACAATCCCTGCATAACTATGCATAGCATAACAACATTTTTATGGATTTTTATTATTATTATTATTATTATTATTATTATTATTATTATTATTATTATTATTAGAACATTTAGGACGCCTAATCAATTTAATGCCCTAGGCGTTTACAATATAAAAATATAATATACACATATAACACCACATATAATAATATTTAACATATAGCATAAAGAATGGGAAATAAAAATTACACAAACACCCAAAGACGGTCAGACAAACAAACAGACATAGAATTACACACGCGTGCGTGCAAGCGCACGCACACCACACACCCACACACGCGGACACGCACCCACACAAATAATTATATGCGCTCACCAAGCACAGACGTTCACTCTCAGACATTCACACACCAAGTCATGAAGAAAGGGATTAGTAGTTATTTAGGAAACAGATGAGTTTTGAGATGGCGTTTGAATGTGGGCAGAAAGGAATCTGAGAGAGCGCTGCAACTGATTCCAAGTAACAGGAGCTTGATAGGAGAAAGAGCGTTGACCATAGGTTTTAGTGCGGACAGTGGGGATACAATAGCGACGGGTGTCAGATGAGGAACGCAGAGCTCGAGACGGTGTGTAGAGATGTAGCAGATCAGTGAGGTATTCAGGACAGGAAGACTCGACAGATTTGTAGCAGAAAGAGGCAATCTTGTAGGATATTGTTTGCTGAACAGGGAGCCAGTGGAGAGAACAGAGCAACGGAGTTATATGGTCATATTTAGAAGAGCGGAAGATGAGACGGGCAGCATGATTTTGAACTTTTTGAAGTTTGTTGATGAGATGAGAGGGGGAGCCAGACAAGAGAGCATTACAATAATCAAGGCGGGATAGTACAAATGCACAGACAAGAGTTTTTGTGGTATCTTCTGAGAGGAGATGGCGGATAGAAGCAATTCGGCGGAGTTCAAGAAAGCAAGTACGACAGATATTGGTGACATGCTGTTGAAAGGAAAGGTTTTGATCAAGAGTTACACCAAGGTTGTGGGCAGAAAGAGAGAGAGTGATAGACGAGTCAATTAGTTTGATGGAGGATGGAAGAGAGGGGTGATTTTGAAGTTTTGGTGGGGTGATCAAGATCAGTTCAGGTTTGTCTTCATTAAGTTTCAGTTTGTTTTCTGTCATCCAGTCCTTCAGGCTGGCTACACAGGATTGGGTGCTTTGGATCATGGTGGGAAGGTTCGAGAGTGGTCCAGAGATGTACAGCTGATTATCGCCAGAGAAAGAATGATGATGAAGCAGGTATTGTTGAACAATAGAGGAGACAGGATAGGTGTAGAGAATGAAAAGTAGAGGGCCCAGGACAGAACCTTGTGGTACCCCATAGACCAAGGAAGAAGGTTTAGAAGAAAGACATTTAACAGAGATAACCTGTTGACGATCAGTGATGTAGGAATGTAACCAGCTGAGAACAGTGTCAGAAAGCCCAAACGAGTGATGCAGACGGGAAAGAAGGATAGAATGGTCAATAGTGTCAAAAGCAGCAGAGAGGTCTAAGAGGGTCAGGAGTGAGATATTGCTGGAGTCAAGGGCAGTCAGTATGTCGTTACAGATTTTGAGAAGAGCAGTCTCAGTACTATGGCCAGAGCGGTAAGCAGATTGAAGGGGATAAACAAGGTTGTTGGAGTGTAGGTGGTCTAACAGCTGATCAAGAACAACTCTCTCTAGGACTTTGGCAAGAAAGGGAAGGTTTGATACAGGCCTGTAGTTCTTAAAGTTATCAGAATCAAGTGTGGGCTTTTTCAAGAGAGGTCTTACAACTGCAGATTTGAAAGAAGATGGAAAAGAACCATCAGATAGCGAATGATTGATGATGGTGGTGATGTGAGGGAGAAGAGTGTCAAGACAATGGGTGAGGAAAGAAGCTGGTAGTGGGTCAAGTTCACAGGTCTTAACGCCAGATTTCATGATGATTTTCTTAACAAACGCCTCAGACACAGAATGAAAAGAGGCAAAGGGAGTTCCAGAGAAAGGATAGGACACATGGTTCTTAGTCAGGGAGTCCAGTGATAATCTCAGGTTAGTGATCTTGTTAACAAAGAAGTCAGAGAAAGCCTGTGGGAGTTCAGAAGGAAGAGGAGAAGAGTCAGTTTTACCAAGAAGAGTGTTAGTAATGTTGTAGAGCTGTTTGGATGTGGAACATGCAAGGATTTTGGCATTGTAGTAAGCAGATTTGGCTGCGTCAACAAGGCTATTAACAATTTTGTTGGCAGTTTAAAAAATGTCTTTATGGACAGTCAGACTGGATTTAAGCCACTGCCTCTCGGCTCTACGCCTCTCACACTTAGCACTTTGCAACTGTGGCCCAACGGAAGAAAACCAAGGTGAGGGTGGCCTCTTGGAGACAAGGCGACCACGAGCTGGAGCGTAGAGATCCAGGAGAGAGAGAGAGAGAGAGAGAGAGAGAGAGAGAGAGAGAGAGAGAGAGAGAGAGAGAGAGAGAGAGAGAGAGAGAGAGAGAGAGAGAGAGAGAGAGAGAGAGAGAGAGAGAGAGAGAGAGAGAGAGTTAGTTTTGGTGGGTAGACAGGGCGACGACCGACCAGACAAGGACCGATCAGCGGTACCAAGCATGATGCTGACCAATACACTGCCCGCCCTGGGGCTGATCTGTTTGTCTAGAGCTCCGGCAGCAGCCTTCTGTAAAAGGCAGGAGGGACCTGGGTGGATTATGGGTGTAGGGCGTTCCATTCTCGGATGCTGTGGGAGGAGCAGGAGGAGCTGTGCTGCCGGGTGTGGCACGCAATCCTTCACTTCTGTGTTCGGGTCAACGTCATGGCGATCAGTACGTTCTGGGGACATGGACGGACGAGGCGGCGCTCTGAGAGGAGGACCTCACCCACTGGCTCCACGACTAAGACATTATTGTCGTCATTGGGAGGGGGGGGGGGGGGGGTGTCTTAATAGTTAGTGTCCTGCGTATACTAGCTCAGAACAGGCTCCACTGAGCTCCAACCGAAGTGCAGTGTCTCCTCTGGTGTGTGCCTCCTGACGGTCGAACAAAGATTTGTTCCCCTTGGACTGCTGATTCTTGATTCCACGACCTGACAAACCGGGGTGGTGCTGCGAGTAGGCGCTCGGAATCGGCGGCGTGGGAGCAACGCCACTGTACGGCCCAGAAGATGGGACAGGGGGAAAAAAGTGACATCATAGGCATCATAGACTTTTTGATCTGATTACCCTGACTCTGGACCGGAGTTTGGTGGAGATATCTTACAAAGTGTGGCAGTCATTGAAATATACTGCCAACCAAAAGAAACTAGACACGTGCATTTTATATGCGCATAAAAGAACACCAATGGTTGAATTACACATCCGCAAAATTCGAAAGAATTTGAACGAGTCGTTCTTTTGTGCCCATAAAACATGCACGTGTGTAGTTTCTTTCGGTCAACGGTATAATTATGTTAAACAGGTTGCGTCAAAGTCATGGAAGTTAATTGTAAGGTTGCCCTGTCTTCCTCCAATTGCCAATGTATACTACGCAGCCCTAACTGGCGACAACGGTCAACATTGTACCATTCAACATTACAAAACGACTGTACTGATTTGGTACGCATCTTAACAGAAATTGTCTAAGGCTTTCGACCTGTAGGTTACCAAGTAACTATATTTTATTTGTTTTTTAGTTTTTTCTCCACACAATGATTTAGGCCCTATGTGCTGCGTTTCCAACAGTATTCCATCTCCTAGCTTTTAGTTTATTGCTCTCTCTCTCTCTCTCTCTCTCTCTCTCTCTCTCTCTCTCTCTCTCTCTCTCTCTCTCTCTCTCTCTCTCTCTCTCTCTCTCTCTCTCTCTCTCTCTCTCTGAGTCTCACTTCCTCGGGTTCTTTTGAGATATTTTGTAAAAATCAACTCTTTCTCTGTGCTTAGGCCTAATGCAATAAATCACACACACACACGCACATACACACACACGAATCACACATACACGCATCACACACACACATGCATATACACATATACACACACGCATTCTCTCTCTCTCTCTCTCTCTCTCTCTCTCTCTCTCTCTCTCTCTCTCTCTCTCTCTCTCTCTCTCTCTCTCTCTCTCCCTCTCCCCCCCCTCTCTCTCCTTGAAAAAAGTAGAAAGACCGTCAGCAAACCATGGTTGTAACTGATATCATTTTGTTGCATTAAGCCTAGCACACAGCGACGAGTCGATAAGTGACTCATTCGTCTCGTTATCCGTTTAGTTGTGCATTTAGTTCAATGGGGTTCGTTGCTCATTAGACTGCAGAAAAAAAGATGGAACAAACCAGAGCGCTACGACGCTACATCACCAGCCGCGCGGCATCATTTTCTGCTCTTAACCTTTGATCAATGACTTTCGCTTTCAAACCTGGCCTAGAAATTCTAACTGCCTATGCGCATGAACAAATTGAGCCTCCTAGGTCCTTCCGTTCAAACGTTATCGTGTTAACTTGCATATATAGTCATCCAGCAAGGAACAATCTGTGTTAACATGCATGTACCAGGCATAGTCATCCAGGAACAATCTGTGTTAACATGCATGCACCAGGCATAGTCAGCCAGGAACAATCTGTGTTAACATGCATGCACCAGGCATAGTCATCCAGGAACAGTCTGTGTTAACATGCATGCACCAGGCATAGTCAGCCAGGAACAATCTGTGTTAACATGCATACATAGTCATCCAGCCAGGAACAATCTGTGTTAACATGCATGCACCAGGCATAGTCAGCCAGGAACAAACAGACACACGTCACTGAAAACATTACCAGCTTCGCTAGAGCGTTTGGTAATAATAACGTTGACTTGGCCTTGGCTTAAGGCTGTGTCAGAACTGATTGACATAGGCTAGAACGCCAAGGCTACGTCAAAATGTTGCTATGCTCTGCATATTTACGCGGGTATTGTCTTTAACCATGACAAGCTCCTAGCATAACATCATCAGTATCCAAAATCCTCCGAAGTCGGAGTGTGTCTGCCCACGTGGCGGGGTAATCAAAAACGATCACACACATAATGTTCTCATCCCTAGCTGGTGCATTTGAACCATAGTGTTCAAGTGCTTCGGCTGTTGGGATGATCCCTGGAGTCTTTCAGCCAGGGTACGACAACAACAACAACATAAAGCTGACTGTGTCATGATGTTAATGAACAATAGCATAATTTCTGAATACACCGTTTCCTGATATTTCATGTACAATTAAGTAAACTGTGAGTTTACCATGCAATATCGCACTTCCTACTTCTAGCTGTCTGCTGTAATTCGATCAATAGACGTCGTAAGTGTGTTAGGCCTAGTCACAACAAACATGTCGCTTTGGTTGGAGATGCACTGGCCTGGCCTGTCCTTGGTGGGGGCTGTTGGGTGCGTGCTGGTTTTTGATATGAGTGGGGTGTCTTTTTCCGGTGGGCTCTGCAGTCATGAAGAACGGGCTGGTCCACCCATGGGGACATTTCGCAAGGACTCCTCTGCATCGTATGTGATGGTCACCAGGCCGGGAGTAGCTATGCGCCTCTGTATACTGAATGGAATGGAACGTCCCGTGTGTGTCTTCTCCTAAATAACAGAACACGGACTTCCAGGGTTGGAGCAGGGCTGCTCTCGTGTTGATAGGGCAGGCATGGCTGGTGCATCTCTGAGTCCCATCAGCACCTTCGGGTTTTGTTACTTTTTTATGTTCATATTTCTTAAAACTTTTGAGTATGTGACAAACACGAAATTATGGATCTCATATAACATAATATTATACCACGCTTCCTATTTCGCAGCGTTTATTAAATGATAATGGTATTAATCATTTACCATGTATTAGGTCTAATTACAAATCGTTTCAATGCGTGTTAATGACCATAGCTTGTGAACACATTATGTGTAACACACGTGGGGTAAGACTTTCCATCTGTTTCAGTGAAATATTCGTGTAAATGCGTATTTGAACAAAATAAGATGACATCTAGTTCATCGTTAATTCGAAATCTTGGTCATTGTTCATACAAAATCTTGGTCATTATTGGTATGAAATCTTGGTAACTGTTATTCGGAATATATGGATAATCATGAATACGAAATCTTATTGATTGTTAATATGAAATCTTGGTTTCTCTTAATATGAAAATATGGTAAATGTTTAGACCTGTACAAAATCTTAGTAGACCTAATTGTTAATACGAAATCATGGTAATCAGTAATGCGAAATCTTGATAATTGACTTCTTAATACAAAACTTGTACTCATACGAGATGTTTCTGATTGCTAATACGAAACCATTGTTGGTATTAATAAGAAATCTGTGTTGGCATTAATACGAATTCTTCATAATCGTAAAACAGATACAGTCGAATACGCTTAAGTCGAAGTGGGAGGGAAACAATTTTACTTTGACTTATTCGTTGTTAGACTTATCCGTCAATCTGTTGAAAATTCAGGACTTTTTCTGAAGATTTGATGTTTTGAATGTATCCTATATATGCATGTTTGTGTGTGTGAAAACATGATGTGTGAACATGTTGGCTTGGAAGCCAAAAGGTACACACGCACATGCACACATACACACACGCACAGACACACAGATAGACAGATGCACACACTCGCACACACATACACACACACTCACGCACACACACACACACACACACACACACACACACACACACACACACACACCCCCCCCCCCCCCCCCACACACACACTGCAGTAAAGCACATTACAGCAGGCTTCTGTCGAACAATATCACTTACACCACGCCAGTACCATTGGCCAAAAAACAAACAGGGAGAGGGGGAAGGGAGGGGGGAGGGAAGGAGAAGGATTTGAGTCAGGGTTCTATGGCTTCTTACTGAGCTCCTCCCCAGACATACAGTACAGTGGAACCTCCCTATTAAGACCTTGAAAAACCATCCAAAATTATGGTCGTAAGTGGGAGGGATCGCTCGGACAGTTTCCTGTCAATTATGAGCACAGATGTGTCATGCTGCCGTTATGCGCTGAAGAAATAGTCAGGCCCAGCAAGTGCAACTACGGCTGGAGTAAGTATTTAAAAAAAAGGGTTTCTTGAAAAAAGGCATGAGAATGGACCGGTAAGGCAGAAAGAAAGTAGATGACAGTAAACAAAGGGAAAAGGCAGAGTCAAAGAGAGTGACAGATTAGAGGAAGTTACAAGCACAGAAATTCCAGAAGGTGGGGGAACTATTTATGCATAAGACCCCCGGTATTCCCACGGCGTGGGTGGGTGGGGTTGGTGGTCTATGAAACGAATTTACTATATGCTAAGAAAATGGTTTGTCAATGAGCAACGAGCTTTTAATGATTAGGCCTTTTTTCACGTTCTTATAGAACTTAAGATCTAGGCTAATTACTCCAGCTTATATTATGGCAGTAGCTAAGATAGACCTTAAACAAAGAAATAGTGAGGAAGGGCAATTTAAATAGAAGAAACGGCATTAGCTTACTGAAAAGTAAGGACCGTTTACGTACAAAGAAATTCATTTTAATGCGTCATCTCACCCCCTACTTGAGATTTTAAAGGGTAAATCTCACGCATGGTTTGAGATTCTAGGGGGTGATTTGAGAGCTCTAGTGCGTAACGTTGCACAATCTGTACGTTTTCAGAAGCCCTGAGGGAGGTACTTTTAATACTTAAAAAGAAGTTCAATGTCTCAGAGAAGTAGGTCGTAAGTGGGAGGGAGTCTTAACAGGGAAGGTCTTAATAGGGAGGTTGGACTGTAATGCTGTTTCGTCAAATATCATGGGTAGGCCTAGTGGATAGACGTTACATGAAAGACACGCACACAGTAGCCCTAATGCTTTTTGAAACAACTAAAATCCTCAACAAGAAACATTACTCAGACCAAATACAACACCTAAGGGCAACTTCACCAAAGGTCTACAAAGAGGCGCAATTAATTGGCACAAATCTTTTTTGTGTATTTTCTCGATCGGCATTACTCAAGGAATATGATGAGCACGTTAAAAGGTTGTGAGCTTTGTACCAAGGAATGGTACTCTGACCACTGCAGGCAATCAACCAGAACTGCTGGATTAGACCCCCACCTTGTATTCCGAGACCCTTGATCATTGTTTTCTTGATCAACATCACCCATAGAATACAGTGAGCACAATAATAATGTGTGACTGTTTCCCAAGGCATACTACGATGACCACCGAGAAGCACTTATGCTGTTTCGCATCCCACGTCATGAGATAAAGTGACACCCAAGTACTTGATTTCTTGTTCTTGTTCTTCTTCTTCTTGTTCTTGTTCTTCTTCTTCTTCTTCTTCTTCTTCTTCTTCCAGTGATGTCCACTTGTCGTTTATCGGCCATTATTGACATACACAGTGCTTCAAAGACGAAGGTGCGCAGCACGGTATGACTTAAAACTTTGATATAGATATTATATGTACGCATTTGCTGTTTAGAAAGATACTTAAAAGATATGAAAAGAGGCAATTGGCTGGGTATGTCATAGGCTTGAGGTGGGTGGGGGATGGTTTAATAAGATTTTAGTGACATCAAATCATGGATGCTACAAAACAAACTGAAGCTGAATGACGACAAAACGGAGGCCTTGTTCATCCACTGTCCGTCTAGACAACTTCCGTACCAAAAACCGGATTCCATCTCTGTCTGTGACACTCAAATACCTTTTTCTCCTTCTGCTAGAAATCTTGGCTTCCACATCGCTCAAGATATGAGTGTTGACTCACAAGTTCAAACTATCTGTCGGTCAGCATACTGTGAGCTGCGTCGCATTGGTACGATTCGCCATCTCCTGTCTATAGATACTGCTAAGATACTAGTCTGCGCTTTTGTTCTCTCTAAATTAGA
Organism: Phymorhynchus buccinoides; assembly: GCA_017654935.2. Lineage (NCBI taxonomy): Eukaryota > Metazoa > Mollusca > Gastropoda > Neogastropoda > Raphitomidae > Phymorhynchus > Phymorhynchus buccinoides. The sequence goes on from JAGGCT020001962.1 coordinate 22,566, forward strand.
TTATTGTAATTCACTCTTGTATGGCTGCCCCCAACACCTCATTGACAAGCTTCAAAACGTCCAGAACTCTGCTGCCAGACTTGTCCTCAAGGTCTCTAAGTATCATCATGTTCAACCACTCCTGATATCCCTCCATTGGCTTCCCATCAAAGCACGTATTGACTACAAAATTTCCACTCTATGTCAATCTTATTTCTCTGGAAATGCCCCTAGCTATATCTCTCACATGCTTTCTGTCTATACTCCATCAAGGCAATTGCGGTCATCTTCAGATTCCAAAATTCTCTGTGTTCCTAGTACACGAACAAAAATGTTTGGTGAGCGCTCCTTTTCCTTTTCGGCCCCATCAGTTTGGAACTCCTTACCACGCGAAATTCGCCATATCCAGTCCTTGCAATGCTTCAAATCAGCTCTCAAGACCCACCTATTCAAGCTACTACAACCTTTAGGCCACAACTATTCTTTAGGCCACATTAGTGCAATGTCTACGAGCTCTATTCTCAGACACACACTGAGAGTGTGTGTGTGTGTTGTGTGTGTGTGTGTGTGTGTGTGTGTGTGTGTGTGTGTGTGTGTGTGTGTGTGTGTGTGTGTGTGTGTGTGTGTGTGTGTGTGTGTGTGTGTGTGTGTGTGTGTGTGTGTGTGTGTGTGTGTGTGTGTGTGTGTGTGTGTGTGTGTGTGTGTGTGTGTGTGTGTGTGTGTGTGTGTGTGTGTGTGTGTGTGTGTGTGTGTGTGTGTGTGTGTGTGTGTGTGTGTGTGTGTGTGTGTGTGTGTGTGTGTGTGTGTGTGTGTGTGTGTGTGTGTGTGTGTGTGTGTGTGTGTGTGTGTGTGCGTGTGCGTGAGTGAGTGTGTGTGTGTGTATATGTGCGTACGTGCATGCCTGCGTGTATGTGTGTGTGTGGGTGGGTGGGGGGGGGGGTGCATGTGTATGCCTATTTGCATGTGTGTGAGCGATTATTTGTTTTTGTTGTTGAATTTCTTGCTTTTAATTTTTTTGTTGTTAAGCGCATAGAGCTCCACATTTGGTGGAGGAGTGCGCTATATAAATGAATCACTATTATTATTATTATTATTATTATTATTATTATTATTATTATTATTATTATATAAGTAGAGGAAGGAGTAAGTCATGCACGACCGTTAAATACCCCGGTTCAGCCTGGGACACCCGGGCCCCACATGATGCAGGCGATGTTGTTGAGGGTGTGCCCATGAAGATGGTAATGGCTCTTTGGTAAGGTGGTCATGGCCCTTTGTGGGGTTTATCTTCTGCGAGAAACGTATTGATTGGCATTTGTCTCCCAGTCTGCCAGCCTGTCAGGATCACGTTGAAGGGCCTACTGGATGGTGGAAGAGATGAATGGCTTGTGGCTGAGAGTATCGTGCACAAAGGTGTACGTTGTTGCTGCGAGGTATTGAGGCAGATCATTTACATACAATAAAAACAGGGCGGGTCCCAGCCAGGGCAAAACCTTGGGGCACTCCTGATCCAGCCAGCATAAATTCAGACGTGGCCCTCTCAACCACTACTGCCTACCCATGATCTACAAGAAAGATATTTATCCTCCTGTTGGCTTGCCTGTGATGCCACAGTAACACAGCTTGTGGGCAAGTAGTGAATGGGATTCATACTCAAAGGCCCTGGGGAAGTCCATACCGACAGCAATATTCTTTTTAATGATTTCAAAAAGGAAATAATACATGATAGAGACAATCCTCAAATGTTCTTGTTGTGTTGGTTTGCCAAAATATCTGGCACAGATACAGATGAACACCCCCTCCATTTCATCGGTTCTTTCTGGGGGTTTTCCAGTCTTGTCTTGTACTGCAGATTAAGCACATAAACCTCCTTCGTCTTCTATTTAAAAGTTATTTTTCATCCTTTTAAACAATTAAAATATGCATTATTGCTTATAGTAGAATATAAACGCGCGACTGAAAACCCCGGAATGAACCAAGACGTTGAGGGGGGTGTTGATTCTACATCTTGGCCCCTGAAGCTTAAATATAAAATGAATATAGACGATAGAAAGAAGAAGATGAAGTTGTTGACTGTACTCATTTCTTACTGTAGATTTACAAAACAGCGGTCAACATTTCCGAGCTCCGTTGTCACGTCACAGACTAGGTGGCTTCACACAGACTAGAAACTGCTTAACTCATTCGCATCGCAATGATTTTTAATTATTCAAAAACTCAAAACATCACCCCAGCCATATGCACATAAACAAAACAAACATAAACAAAAAGAGAAACGAAAGAAGATTACAGGTTTTTATTTCAGGTTTAGACATAGGGAAGTGGTAGATCAGACTTTTTATAGAAAGACTTGTGGTCTAAGTGAGCGAAGCGATCTTAGAAGTGACCAAAGTATGGTGTGCACACAGATTTACTTACTTTGAGACAAATTCATTAACCTGACAGCTTTGTATTTT
>JAGGCT020001962.1:30000-31554 GCA_017654935.2 Phymorhynchus buccinoides
TTGATGACATTTAATTTAATGACATTGGAATAGCAGAAGAACACAATGGATTAGACTTCAACCAACGATTTATAGCAATACCATTTTCGTTGAAATTAATTCTGTTGCATATTTTTCTTTGCGATATAGTCCTCTATATTATACTTATATTTAAGATAATGCCTAAAACATGTTAGTTTGGGGGTACTATTTTCGCACCTACTTTTGTAGATATAGAATTTCGCACATAAGAGGACGTAATCGAATATTTCGTCTGTTTTGTTCGTGTTATCCTTACCAAAGATTATGAGTTCTTTTGTTAACCGTAACCTTATTGCAATATCACACTCGTTTAGCTGTCTTGCAAAATCAATCCAAACGTTTTGTGTTACTGTACAATTCCACAATAAGTGTTCTATCGTTTCTTTATCTGTTTTGCAAAACGTGCATGCATAAGACTCAACAATATGCATTTTTTCTAGGATAACATTAGTTGCTATAATCCTATGAAACAACCTAATTTGAAACCACTTAAGTTTGACTTCTTTTATTTTGTGGATTGTTTCAAACACAGCGTTCCAACTAATTACTTCCGGAATTGAATTACTCCATTTTTTACAACAATTCGGAAGATTGTTATCTGCTAGCAATATTTTATAGTAGACTTGAGTGACTTTAATAACACTGTGAATGATGCTCATATATTTTGGCCTCTCTTTTATCTTGCTGCCTAACAATGTAATATTTGTTTTTTGACAGTATTCTCTTATTGCTCTGACACAACCTGAAAACTGAAAAAAGTTTGTCTGAACAGTATATTTATTTTTAAATTGTTGGTAAGTCAAGAATGTCCCGTCAGGATTAAGTAAATCTGCAATTCGATGAATGTCTTGTTCGAACCATTTTCGAAAATAAATGGCCTTTTTGTCAATTCTTATACTGTCGTGATAAAAAAGATTTTCTGCCATCATATCAGCCGAATCACTTACAGTTAGTTTTCTACCAAATTGCCTGTACGCTTCAAAAACATCTTTCCAAAAAGTGTTTAGTTTAGACATGCTGCTAGGAAGACTTTGTCCATATTTATCTATGTCTTTTGTAATTGGAAACATGTCTTGTAATAATGTGACCCATTTCTGTGAGCCTACTAAGATTTTCCGAATCCATGAAAGTTTTAGGGCAGAAACCACATGTTTCAAAGATGGAATACCAAGGCCACCGTCTTTTATGTGCTTTACTGTTGTCTGTCTTGAAATTCTGTCTTGTTTGTTATTCCAAACAAAGTTAAAGCAAAATCTGTTCTTTATAGTTTACAAAATTGGAATGCGAATGTTAGAAGAGATCTAATTTTTTATATAAAATACTTAATACATTATGTTATGTCCAAAGGAATTGATATAGAATTTTGCTGGATTCCATCGCATTGTGGTATCTTTGGGAATGAACTAGCTGATAGATTAGCCAAAGAAGGTGCTAGGAGAAAACTTTCGGACACTTCACTAAAACTAAAAAAACATGAAATAAATTATATTTTAGAAAATTGTATGTATAAAGAGAAACTTACTTCAAAATCTG
>JAGGCT020001963.1:0-10000 GCA_017654935.2 Phymorhynchus buccinoides
AGAGAGAGAGAGAGAGAGAGAGAGAGAGAGAGAGAGAGAGAGAAAGAGAGAGAGAGAGAGAGAGAGAGAGAGAGAGAGAGAGAGAGAGAGAGAGAGAGAGAGAGAGAGAGAGAGAGAGAGAGAGAGAGAGAGAGGATGTGTGCGTGCGTGTGCATGCGTCCGTGTGTGTGTGTTTCACTAAAAGTTCCCTTAGTGCGAGTTTGAACTTGGGTTAAGTGATGCAAGAATTATATGGTCCATTAAAAATTTTTTATTATCCTATACTGCACACTTTCAGTGTATTTTTCATATCCTATATTGCGTTCTTTTAGTTTATTTTTCATGTAACATATTTCACCAATGTGAAGGGCCGGCGCGAGTTTTTTTTTTTTTTTTTATACATTTCCAAATTGTTAAATTGTTGCTAATTTATTATTTTTGTTATGCTTCTTAATGTTTCGCAATGTTTTCTTCTACTTAATTTTTTTCTTTCAATTTCAAAATATTTCGTAAAGCGCTCTGAGGATGATTTTTTAAAAATTATTATCGAAGAGTGCTATATAAGTTTTAGTTATTATTATTATTATTATTATTATTATTATTATTTTCATGTCCCATATTCTACCCGTTCGTTTCAGTTTTCATAGCCAAATATCCATCGTATATTAAAGGGGCACCCTGACGGATGAGTTTTTGTAAGAAACACGTCGAGATCACCCGGAAAACACCCTTTACAGAGATTGCAACACTCACTTTGCTCTGGTTTCCTAGAAATCAAACCGTCAAATCGGCGATTCCTTCTTGGCGGAGGTGCTGGAAGTCAAATTCTTTCACCCAAAGAGAAGGAGTGTGTCGTCTCTTTTCTATTGGCCGCCAAATCGTGTGCACGACATTTTCGCAATACAAGCCTTTTTTTAATTTTAATTTATGCAGTTTATCTAAAGGAGTTTCGCTCACAACAAAGCTAACAGCTCCTTTTTTTTCCACTGCACTACAAAAAAAAGGAAACGCTTCAACCACAATGAATTACCTCCACCCACCCCATCCAAAATGGCTACTCTTTCCGGTATCTCCGCCAAGGAAGAATCGCCGTTTTTACGGTCTGATTTCTAGGAAACTAGAGCAAAGTGAGTGTTCCGATCCTTGAAAAGGCTGTCTTTCTGGTGATCTCGACGTGTTTCTTGCAAAAACTCATCCGTCAGGGTCCACCTTTAAGTTTATTTTTCATGTCCCATATTTCTCCCATGTACACCATGTTCTAACCATTCAGTTCAGTTTTCATAGACTAATATTAATCGTATAATTACCAGTCGAGAAGCGAGACTGGTATTGTTTTCACTGGGTCCGTCCGTCCGTCCGTGTTCAGATTTGCTCAAAATGCATATTTCGGTGTAAAATGGCCTCGCATACAGTTATCAGTGTGTTTCAACGAAAAAAACAAAGGTTTGTTTGTCTGTCTGTCTGGGGCAGCGATAACTCGAGAACGCTTGGATATATCAACATGAAAATTTACAGGTGGATACTAGGAGTCAAAAGCGTGGACAAGTTCGAATTTGAGCAAACTCGGGTTAGCGGTTAAGGGTTTAGGTTAAGATTAGGGTTAGGGTTAGGGGTGCAAGCGACACACGCTGTCCCCATGAATTTGTTTATTCTCCTTTACTTAGTATTCCCACGTTGTTATGCTTTTGTTTCTTTTCCCTTTCTTTCATCATTTACCCAGTGTACTAATTAGTTGCAGCCAATACTGTGTACTTAAAATGGTTTGAGCACCTAGTATAAGCTTTAAGCTTGTTGTGCTCTGTGATCCTTATTCTGATGCTGCTTTGTTATGTGATTGTTTATGAATAAATTTGTTTAAACCAAAGCATGTCAGAGATGTAGCTAGGGGCATTTCCAGATAAATAAGAATGACATAGAGTGGAAATTTTGTAGTCAATACGTGCTTTGATGGGAAGCCAATGGAAGGATATCAGGAGTGGTTGAACATGATAATACTTAGAGACCTTGAGTACAAGTCTGGCAGCAGAGTTCTGGACTTTTTGAAGCTTGTCAATGAGGTGTTGGGGGCAGCCATACAAGAGTGAATTACAATAATCTAATTTAGAGAGAACAAAAGCGCAGACTAGTATCTTAGCAGTATCTATAGACAGGAGATGGTGAATCGTACCAATGCGACGCAGCTCACAGTATGCTGACCGACAGATATATCTTGAGAGATGTGGAAGCCAAGATTTATAGCAGAAGGAGAAAAGGGTATTTGAGTGTCACAGACAGAGATGGAATCAGGCTTTGGGTACGAAAGTTGTCTAGATGGAGAGTGGATGAACAAGGCCTCCGTTTTGTCGTCATTCAGTTTCAGTTTGTTTTGTAGCATCCATGATTTGATGTTGCGAATGCAAAATTCCAGTGAAGATATAGAAGATAGAATGGTAGATGGGGATACAGGCTTGTGGAGTTGTGTATCATCAGCAAAAGACTGAGAATCAACTGAATGAGAAGTGATCAACTCGGACAGAGGTTTAGTATACATGATGAAGAGGACTGGTCCAAGTACTGAGCCTTGAGGAACCCCACATGTGAGGCCAACCATTGCAGAAGATGAGTCATTGATGGAGACATGAGACTGAGTTCGACCAGAGAGGTACGACAAGAACCATGACAGAGCAGTGCCTGATATCCCATAGGTGATTTGAAGCCTCTTAAGGAGTGTATGGTGGTCAATAGTATCAAAAGCAGCTGAAAGATCCAAAAGAGTTAATATAGATGCGTCACCAGAGTCAAGAGCTAAGAGAATGTCATTAGTTACCTTCAACAGTGCAGTTTCAGTGCTGTGAAATGGCCTGTACGCTGATTGTGAACGTTGTGATCGTTCCCACCATATACTTATATTATGCATTGATATTATTTATATATTTATTTTTCCGATTTTATATTCCATTTTTTTAGGTTATTTTTCGTATCCCATAACATTTTTCATCCTTTTCAGGTTATTCTTTTAAAGTTACAAACGTATCCCTTTGGCTTGGTTTTGTCCCTCTTTTATTTTATAACAATGAAAAAAAAACCCACAGATTTCTCCAGGTTCTGACTATTTCTCAAAATCAAAAGCATACCAAGCTGGTCGTCAACAATAAAATCTGTATTGTTAAATATTCGGGACTTTCCTGGTGTTGCACTGCCTCTGGGCATTGCCTCCAGGATCGTTCCCACCATCTTTATATCTACTAATGTCCCATATGTGTCTGTTCCAGACCAGAGGACGTGAAGCAGAATTTCATCGTTACTATCGTCCATACAGTGGTTTTGCTTTCAAGGAAAAGCAAAATAATATTGTTGCGTATTTATTTATTTATTTTTTACTTGTTTAATAGTTCTAGATCCCTTCCTAGAACACACATTTTGTTTGTATGCTGTTGGTTGTTGAAAATCTTGGCGTATGGCTCCCCCCCCCACCTGCGTGCGCATCTTGACCCTTCCAACGGAAGTGTCGCCATCTTAGTCAGATTTGTGTGTAAACAGCATCGATCTGGCATTTTTCAAACAAAGTTACTGACTAAGATGGCGGTCTCCCATAATATGGCACGCTCCTTGTGGCCGGATATGACGACTCGTGGGTACAAGCCGTAGGAGCTTTTACTAAATTGAAAACAAAAATGTACGCTAGCCTCGCCCTCCCCCTCCCCCACCCTCGCCGCACCCACACACACTCAGGGTTAGATAGCTCTCCCACTACACAAAACAGAGAAGAGAAATAAAACAAACAAACAATAAAACGATAAGAAACAAAACAAACAAAATCAAAACAAATAAAAACAGGAAAACAAAATAATGGAAAAAAACAAGAGGGGGGGGGGGGGTCGTCTGATCATCCCCTACCCTTGTCCCAGTCCCCCTTCTTTTCCCCCCTTTTCTCCTCTAAAATGTGGGTTTGTAAAAAACAAATGTTGTTTTTACTATACTGAATACTTATCAAAAGGATCGAAATCTTTTAACTGTGAAAACCGCTTTAGGGCTCAACAAATTAGACAACTTGAACATTTGGTTGAAATGATTTTTTTTTTACCAAAACGCACAATTACACACATGTGAAGCAAACATAACGGCAACAACAAGCTTAAAGCTTGATAATAGGGTTTAACGCCCTCTTCGGCCTTTCGGCCATGTGGGGCAAGATTAAAGCTTATACTGTACCAACGTACTATACATGAATTTCTGAATGGTGGCTGGCAAGTTACAAGACTAAACAGGCTGATTTAAACATTATCAAAGAAACATTAATAAAGATAGGTACATTTCAAATCCTTCGTGAAATATACATCAGGAAACCAATAAAAACAAGAAAAAAGATAAATCCAAACTTTGTGATATACACAAAACACAGAAAATAAATAATTAAATATCTCAATAAAATGAAAAAAGAAAACAAAATTACATTCAGTCTGTTAGCATAGGCTTTTCTTCTGTTTTATATATTTAAATGTTTGACTGATCTATGATCTATTCATTTAATGAAACAAAACCAAAAAAACATTGTAGGATGACTTCTTTTCTTCCGTCTTTGTCGTCTCTCTCTCTCTCTCTCTCTCTCTCTCTCTCTCTCTCTCTCTCTCCCTCTCTCCTCTCTCCTCTCTCTCTCTCTCTCTCTCTCTCTCTCTCTCTCTCTCTCTCTCTCTCTCTCTCTCTCTCTCTCTCTCACAATTATTAGCGTTGAAGTTGTTTTTCGGTGCGTCATTTTACCTCATTGAAATTAGTCTAAAAGCGCATTACATTTGATAACCTGTGTTGATGGTTCAGGACAGAGAGAGAGAGAGAGAGAGAGAGAGAGAGAGAGAGAGAGAGAGAGAGAGAGAGAGAGAGAGAGAGAGAGAGAGAGAGAGAGAGAGAGAGAGAGAAGAGAGAGTAGAGAGAGAGAGAGAGAGAGAGAGAGAGAGAGAGAGAGAGAGAGAGAGAGAGAGAGAGAGAGAGAGAGGAGAGAGAGAGAGAGGAGAGAGAGTGTGTGTGTGTATGTATTAGGTATTAGGTATTAGGTACTTTATAGTCACAGAGGCGCCTCTGTGAAATTCGGGTTGCTCCCACCTGGAGAGCGCGTCGCTGCCAGAGGCGCGCCACCCATTTTTTTTTTTTTTCTAATTTTTTTTAATTTTTGCATGCGATTTTTGCCACTGATGAGGGGGGGGGGTAAATTTTTACCAAATGACAACTTTTTCGTTGCCACTGGGTTTAACGTATGCTAAGTGCATGGGCACACGGGACCTCGGTTTATCGTCTCATCCGAAAGACTCCACGTTCAGACCGTTAAGGCCTAGTGCAAAGTGAGAGGAAAAAATCACCTGTACCCAGGTTCGAACTCGGGTTTACTTGACACGAAGCGAACGCGATACCACTGTGCCACTCTACACCTCTTCACATGTGTGTGCGTATGTGTGTGTGTGTGTGTGTGTGTGTGCGCGTGCGCGTGGTGTGTGTGCGTGCGTGTGCGCGTGGTGTGTGTGTGTGTGTGCGTGTGCGTGCGTGCGTGCGTGCGTGCGTGCGTGCGTGCGTGTGCGTGTGCGCGTGTGAAAGCTGTTTGGAGGTGGATAGATTACAGAAAGAGGCTGCGGGAACGGATAACCGGGTCGTTAATAAAGGATAACCCGAAAAGGTTGCGAAACATTTACTTAGCTAAGACGCATTAGGCTAAAAACCCTTTGGGTAAGACCGAGCATACATAGACTAGTGAAGGACGATAAAGAGTGGAGGGGGTAGAAGATTCTTCTTCTAAGAAGAATAAGATAAAGAGGAAGATTGGAGGGAAAGGAAGGGGGGGGAGGGGGGGGGGGGGGGAGGGGGGGGGAAGACAAAGGCGTGTACGGGCGGGGGAAGAAAGGAGACGAATAGAATGAAAAAATTAAAATCGTGTCAGCTTCTAAACGGATACCGTCTCTAATAATCCAGCCATCACAAAATAAGGGAAACACCCTGAAATGTTAAAACCAGAAACCGGTTGTTGTTGGGGTGTTTTTTTTGGGGGGTGGTAGTGGTTGGGGGTCAGAAACTGGCCAGTCACGTTCGCGTACTTATGCGTCCGTTTGTATTTGTCTTTGATGATGTAAGATTGTTGTTGTTGTTGTTGTTGTTGTTCACTTTACTGACTTCGATCCACAAAGTGGAAACAAGCGTTATTTTTTGGCTATGTCTGCTGCTGCCTGTGTTTGTGTGGGTGAGAGAGAGAGAGAGAGAGTGAGAGATAGAGAGAGAGGGGGGGGAGAGAGAGGAGGGAGAGAGGGAGAGGGAGAGAGAAATAGAGAGAGAGAGAGAGAGTCTAGAGAGAGAGAGAGAGAGAGAGAGAGAGAGAGTAGAGGGAGAAGAAGGAGAGAGAGAAGTGAGACGAGAGAGAGAGAGAGAGAGGGAGAGAGAGAGAGAGAGAGAGAGAGAGAGAGGTAGGGAGAGAGAGAGGGAGAGAGACTGAGAGAGAGAGAGATTCATTAGAGATGAGAGATGGAAGAGAGAAGATTGGAGAGAGAGAGAGAGAGAGAGAGAGAGAGAGAGGGGGAGAGAGAGAGAGAGAATGACAACTGATTTATTCATTAGGGCCTTTGCCCCTCATGAAGGGAAGGAGAAGAGAGAGAGAGAGAGAAAAAGAGAGGGTTTGGCTGAGTGCGAGAGAGAGAGAGATTGAGCAGTTGAGAGAGAGAGAAGCGGAGAGAGAGAGAGAGAGAGGAGAGAGAGAGAGAGAGAGAGAGATCAGCGAGAGAGAGAGAGATAGAGAAGTTATGAGAAGTTCAGAGGAAGAGAGGAGAGAGAGAGAGGAAGAGCTTTGAGAGAGAGACGAGAGAGAGAGAGAGAGAGAGAGAGAGAGAGAGAGAGAGAGAGAGAGAGAGAGAGAGAGAGAGAGAGAGAGAGAGAGAGAGAGAGAGAGAGAGAGAGATAATCAAAGCAAGAAAATGAATAGAAGAGACACACCGGTAATTATAAAACGTTAATGGGGAAAAAAAGATATTCATTCGAGAAAATCTATGTTCCGATCTCTGTACAAAACAAATAGGCCTACAAGATCAGAAAGACCTGTTGCCTTACAAAATATAATGGTAATAATATGAAGAAAATGGATATATTGTATTTCTACTTTCAGACAATCTTATAAAATGCAATCACCGATCTGCAATCTTACTATGCACTCGAAGAATTAAAGCTTTATTAGAAGCATGTAATCCTCATTGTTTATCAGAAAAATCCGATTCCAATTGTATTCTGGTATTTAACCCTTTCACCGCCAGCCATTTCTCAACAACAAAAAAAACCCCTTAAATTTAGCTAGGTAGAGAAAAAAAAAGTATCTGCAATATTGGGAATTCCTCTGCAACATGCATAAGTAAGGCCTATCCTTACCTCCCAAAATTAAGAAAATAATTTTTGTGGTCTTCAGATAACATTTGATGCCTTAACCCCTTGACTGCCAGAGAAAATTAAAGAAAAAATCATTGGGCAAATCATGCCATGAAAAAGACAACTGATGGAGCCAATCTGGCAAAATGGCCTGGGGATATAACTCTCTTGACTGTGTTAGAGCAAAAGCCAGCATATCAGGGTTATTCCTCTTCATCTGATGACATCATCAGTGATGTCGTCAGGTCAGTACGTGATACGTTGGTGGCAGTCAAGGGGTTAATGGGTGTTAAACCATTGTGGTGCATAAATGCAACATTGGCGGTGAAAGGGTTAAGAAAACCCACTTGACCTAAATCCTGGCCAGGTAACAATCTTAAAGGTCCACTAAAATCGCACGACTGTACGATGCGATTCGACCACGTGATCTCGATGCGCCAATCACATTTGTTCTTGCAGAGCACGTGATCGTATCGTAGCGTACAGTTGTGCGATTTCAGTGGACGTGTGGCCGGCCCTTGAGGCTTTAGTTCAACGTGGAGGGATTAACTTAAATCCTGTTTCTTTGGTTTATTTGAATGACATTTCTTATCAACGATCGATTCACTTATTGGGTGTTTGGGGAAAAACAAAGTGTCATGCTCCTCAGTTATACTGAAAACCCCAACAACTACAAGTAATGTGAAGTGATGATCTCCGTGTTATGTATATTGGTGAGAGAGTAAAGTAATGTGAAGTGGTGATGTATATTTTGTAGTGAGAGAGTAAAGTAATGTGAAGTGATGATCTCCGTGTTATGTATATTGGTGAGAGAGTAAAGTAATGTGAAGTGATGATGTATATTTTGTAGTGAGAGAGTAAAGTAATGTGAAGTGATGATCTCCGTGTTATGTATATTGGTGAGAGAGTAAAGTAATGTGAAGTGATGATCTCCGTGTTATGCATATTGGTGAGAGAGTAAAGTAATGTGAAGTGATGATCTCCGTGTTATGTATATTTTGTAGTGAGAGAGTAAAGTAATGTGAAGTGATGATTTCTGTGTTATGTATGTTTTGTAGTGAGAGAGTAAAGTAATGTGAAGTGATGATTTCTGTGTTATGTATTTTTTGTAGTGAGAGAGTAAAGTAATGTGAAGTGATGATTTCTGTGTTATGTATGTTTTGTAGTGAGAGAGTAAAGTAATGTGAAGTGATGATCTCCGTGTTATGTATATTGGTGAGAGAGTAAAGTAATGTGAAGTGATGATTTCTATGTTATGTATTTGTTTTGTAGTGAGAGAGTAAAGTAATGTGAAGTGATGATTTCTATGTTATGTATTTGTTTTGTAGTGAGAGAGTAAAGTAATGTGAAGTGATGATTTCTGTGTTATGTATGTTTTGTAGTGAGAGAGTAAAGTAATGTGAAGTGATGATCTCTGTGTTATGTATGTTTTGTAGTGACAGAGTAAAGTAATGTGAAGTGATGATCTCCGTGTTATGTATTTTGGTGAGAGAGTAAAGTAATGTGAAGTGATGATCTCCGTGTTATGTATATTGGTGAGAGAGTAAAGTAATGTGAAGTGATGATTTCTATGTTATGTATTTGTTTTGTAGTGAGAGAGTAAAGTAATGTGAAGTGATGATCTCCGTGTTATGTATATTTTGTAGTGAGAGAGTAAAGTAATGTGAAGTGATGATTTCTATGTTATGCATGTTTTGTAGTGAGAGTAAAGTAATGTGAAGTGATGATCTCCGTGTTATGTATGTTTTGTAGTGAGAGAGTAACGTAATGTGAAGTGATGATTTCTGTGTTATGTATGTTTTGTAGTGAGAGAGTAAAGTAATGTGAAGTGATGATTTCTATGTTATGTTGTTTTTTTGTAGTGAGAGAGTAAAGTAATGTGAAGTGATAAAAAAAACACCCCAAAACACACACCTGGTTGGACCAAGCTTTCCAACAAATATTGAAATAAATACAGGCTACAAATGGTGACATAAAAATGGCGATTCTTGAAGCATAGCACCAGTAAAATGGTCACTTTCACATGTTTTAAGCATAAACAAAACGTTGACGTGACAATCAGGAAAGTCATTGGGGGAAAAAAAGAAGAAGTTTTCTTGAAGACAACGACAACAACAAAACTATAGGTAGACCTGGTATTCCTGGAATTGAGTATCGCCTGGATCGACTCCACCACCTTTACATATAGAAATGTCCCATTATATGTACCCGTACCAGATCGGAGGGTGTTAAAACGCGTTTTCCCCGCCAACGTTGGAACAGACATATATGGGACATTAGTAGATATAAAACTGAAAGATGGTGGGAACGACCCTCGAGGCAATGCCCGGAGGCAGTGCAACACCAGGAAAGTCCCGAATTTTTAACAATACAGATATTATTGTGACCTTAGTTGAGACCTTTTCAGGCAAGCCATTTTATACCCACAACTTTTTCGTATCCAGTTAAAGACCCACCACGTCACGCGTCAAAATCACGGTTTTCACGTGTTTCCCTCTCTCGCTGGTAAGACATCTTATTTTGGCCAGGTTGTGACTCCCATACAAATTCCCCCATACATCACAACATCATCACTTTGAAGAGCAACCTCATTTTCGTGGGGGGAATTTGTATGTGGGTCACAATCTTGCTGGGTCAGTTTGTCTTTAATATAAAA